>PVHX01005109.1:0-116391 GCA_004024805.1 Geosciurus inauris | reverse complement strand
ATTCTTATCAATGTTGTATATACATAAAAACTTAGAAATTTACATAAAAATTGATTTCACTAATATGCCCCCAAAAGTAGGAATTGGAAAAGGAAAGGACTTTTACTTTTACTTTTATATCCTTATATTCTGTTTGACTTTTTTTCTTTTGAGATAAGCATGCAAATTTAGGTGATTTTTAAGCTAACCTGTGACACATCATTTGTGGCTCAAAGCTTTCTCTTTCTTCTAGTCAAGTACGATTTGTATGCAAAAAAGATTCACCATTTTTAGCAATAATCCAATGACTTATGACATATACATATAGTCATGTAACCACCATCATAATCATGACTTAGAATATTTCCATCACCCCTAAAAACTTGTTTACCCTTTTGCCACCAATCCCCTACCCCATCTCCCAGACCCAGGAAACCACTGATCTACCCTGTCACTAGTTTTGCTTTTTCTTGAATTTTACACGATAGAAAATGGAATTTTGCTTCCATAATATTGTTAAGATTAATCTGTTGTTGCATGTATCTGTAGTATCTTCCTTTTTATTGCCAAGTGGTAGCCCATCGTCTGGAAATACCACAATTTATTTATCCATTCACCAGCTGATAGACATTTTGCTTCATTCTAGTTATTGACTCTTATAAATCAAGCAGCTCTGAGTTTGAGTACAAGTCTTTCTGTGGACCTATGTTTTCATTTTTCTTGGATAAATACCTAGGAGTAGAATTGCTGTTAAAATATTACATCTCCTTGATTTTTCTCTACTTTTTTCTCTTTTTTCTTTCATTAATTTCTGATCTGTATTATTTCCTTTCTCTGCTTCCTTTGTGTTTATTTTGTCTTTTCTTCCTAGTTTCTTAAGGTGGAAATAAAAATTAATGCTTTAAATTTCTATCTGAGGGCTACCTTCTCTGGATCCCATATGTTTGATAGGCTGTTCTTTCATTTTTACTCAGTTTAAAGTAACTTCTCATTTTCTTTGTAAGTTTTTCCTTTGGCCCATTTTTCCCAGTATTTTGTTGAATTTCCAAATATTTCAAGGTTTTCCCAAATATATATTCTTCTGTCATGAGCTTCTAATTTAAAGCTATTATAGCTAAAAACATACTTTATATGACTTCAATCCTCAAAATATTTATTAAGATTTAATTTATGGCCCATAATATGGTGTATCCAAGTGAATGTTCCATACGTTCTTGAAAAAAAATATTTATTCTGTTGTCATTCAGTGAATTGTTCTATAAATGTCAGTCAGGTCAATTGAGCTGATAGAGTTGTTTAGTCTTCTTTCTCTTACTGATGTCTCTGTCTACTTACTCTATCAACAAAGAGGACTCTTAAAATCTCCACCTACACATTAATTGTTGGTTTGTCTGGTTCTTTTATTTCTATTAGTTTTCATTTCATCTATTTTGGAGCTCTTTTATTAAATGCACTAACTTTTAGGCTTATTAATTTCCCATAATGAATTTACAACTACATTATAAAATCTTTTTTATCATATATTCCTTATTCTAAAATTTACTTGTATATTAATACAACAACTTCAATTTTCTTTGGATGAAAGGATGCATAGATTGTTTTTTTATATCCTGTTACTTTTATCCCAGCATTATTATATTTAAGTGGGTTTCTTTACTTTAAAAAAAAACAATGTAATAATCTTTAATTTTTAATTGGAGCATTTAAACCAAAATTGTACAATATGATAGTCCCTAGCCACATGTGGCTATTGAGCACTTGAAATATAACTAGTATAAATTGCAATTTTCTTTAAATGTAAAATATACATAAGATTTTAAAGCTTTACTTTTGAATGAAAAAAGAGAAAATATTGTTTCTATTAAATCTTGAAATGGTAATATTTTAGATTAAAAGAAATAAATTATTAAAATTAATTTTTACAGTCTTTTACTCTTTATGTGACTACTAGAAAAAAATAAATTCTCTATGTGGTTCATATTATATTTCTATTTAACATCTTTAGTTTTATATCATTTACATTTAATATCACCATCAATGTGATTGGGTTTAAATCCACTATACTGATACTTATTTTTTTGTTTCTCCATCTGATTTTTTTTCCTCTGTCTCTTTTTTGGTTCATTGAAGATTATTTCATTTCATTTTATCTCTAGTATTGGTTTATTAATGCTTAACTAATTCTTTTATTTTTAGTGGTTGCTATAGGATTTGCAATAAACATCTTTCATCCTTCACAATCTACTTTCAAATAATATGAATCACTTCATGCCTATTGTGAGAACCTTACAACAGTATACGGCTATTTCCCCCTTGGTCACTGTACTTTTGTTGTCATGACTTACTCTGTATGTCATAGCCCCACAATAAACTGTTAATTACTTTTGCTTTAAATAGTTAATTGTCCATTTTAATTTTTATATCCTTTTATCCAATATTATTCAACTTCTATAAATCTATCCCAAAGATTTTATCAAACATGCATTCAAAAGATAAAATGGTATTTATTAGAATTTAAATATGGCAACAATCTAAATGATGTATAACAGAGGAATTATTAAATTATTGTCATCCTTACAGTGGAATATTAGACAGCTCTTAAAGGATATGTTCCAAAGATATTTAGACATAGAAAATGTTCACAATCTGATGATAAGTGGAAAAAAGCAGAATGTGGAGATTCTCTGCAGTGTCCTTGAAACTGTTTATACTTCAGAGAGAGAGAGAGAAGGGGGGAGAGGGAGAAAAAGATGCAGGGATAATAGGAAATTAGGTAATTGCTTATCCCGCCACCCTACCCACGCACCCCGCCAATTTATTTGTTTACAAAATTTTCTAGCTCAGTATGTACTATTGATTTCAGGAAATATCTTTTTTCATTTAAGATGCAGATTATATGTCCAAAAACACAAATGAATTTAAATTTCATTTGGGGCTTTTTTCTGTGCAGTGTTTAATTTCTATATTGCATTTGCAGTTTTTCTGAGTTCTTACAACTCTATTTGCCTATTTATCCTTCCAGTCATATAAAATTCCATTATCTTTTCAAGAGATTTAAATAAAATAAAAGGAGTCACTTGTTTTCATATAAATACTATTTTCCAGAGCTCTTCTTTCTTTTGGTTAGATCCAGATTTCTCTCTGTATCATTTTCTTCTACCTAAGATATTTCTCTTAGCATCTCTTGTAGTGAAGATTTGGTATTGAATTCTTTTAGCTTTAATGTGTCAGAAAAAAATAAAGGCTTTATTACCTTTGTTTTCAAATAATCTTTCCAATACTTGACAGTGAAATGATCTTTTCCTGGTTGATAGATTTTTTTTCTTTTAATCAATTTGAAGATGTTGTTCTACTGTCTCTTGGTTTGTATTATTTCCTATGGACAATTTGACTGTCAACTTTACCTTTGTTCCTCTGTATTCAGGTATTTTTCCTAGGTATTTTCCCCCCTACTAACTGCTTTTAATAATTTCTTTTTATTGCTAATTTTGAGGAGTTTTAATGTTATTATAATGTACCTTGTTGTGATTTTCTTCATATTTCTGCTAGTTGAGATTCACTGAGCTTCTTAAATTTATAGATTTATAGTGGTCACCAAATTCAGAAAAATTTCAACAATTTTTACCTTAAATATTTTTCTGGCATTTTTTGTCTTTTTGAAAGTCCAATCGTGCCTAGGTTAGATCATATTGTCTTGTACTATGTCCCATAGATGACTGCTTCTTTATTTACTTTTTTTAAGCCATTTCTTTTTCTGCATTATGTTTTGGATAGATTCTTTGAGTTCACTAATTTTTCTTCTGCAGTGTCTAATATGGTCTTATTTATTTCCATTACGCTTCATTGTACTGCATTTATATTGTTCTTTATCCTTTTAAACACATAGAGTATAATCATTGTTTTACTATCGGTGTCTGCTAAGTCTAGTGTCTGGGTCATTTCTGAGGGTTATATTTTTGTTTGTTTGTTTGTTTGTTTAGGGATTCATTTTTTTCTCCTTTGGTCTCATTCTCCTATTTCTTTGAATGTCTGATCATCTTTTGACCTAGCAAATATTATTATTTTGGCTGCTGAATTTTGTTGTATTCTTTTAATACTGTGAAACCTTTCCTGGGACAATTTAGTTATTATGAATTGATTTATTCTATCAATGTTTGCCTTTGTAAGGCATTGGGACAAGTGTAGAGCAGGCCTTAGTCCACAGCTAATTTTGCCCTTTCTAAGGCAGAGTCCAAGAGTCTAAGGTAGAGTCAGGCTGACAGGAACATAAACTATTCCCAGCCTGCCTAAGCTCCAAGGATTGTTGGATTGTTCTACCCATATCTTACAGTGGCTCTTTCCCCTGCTTAGAATAGTTTTCTCATGTGCATGCTCAGAAAAGTATTCAGTCACACTCTTGAGAGGACTCTCCTATATGTCTCTGGAATTCTTTCATATCTGCATCTCATTTCTAGTGATTTTGCTCAGCAAATGCTAGCCATTTGAGCCTTTCTGAAGTGTAAATTCTGTCTTCTTAATTCAGCAAAACATCCAGTCGCCCTCCAGGTTTCCTTTCCTAGAATTCAATCTGGAAACTCCTAAGCAGTAAACTGGAAACCATACTCCCCCTGCACCCACTTTGTGCGCTTTCTCTCAGAGATCACTCTCCTGAACTTCCTGTTGACAGTCCAAAAACCTTTGCTTCATATACTTGACCTGGCTTTCTCGTTGTTTAAGATGGAATATATATCTAGTCTCTGTTATCCTATAATGCCCCAAAATTTATAATATATAAATAATAAGTTTATAAAATATAGATATCAACAAATCCATTTTACTTTTCATAGGAATTCAGAATCTTAGGTTGCCTCCTGGTCGTCTTTATAAGAATCAGTTATCATATTCCATATTTCCTCAGAATAGTAATTAATATATATAAATTTCTCAGAGATTATATCTTTTTTCATCCCATGTCTCACTGTATTCCTGAAGAAAAGTCAGTATCTATAGACTATAATCCTGAAAAAAAAGTCAATATCTACAGACAACTGGTATAACTCTATTTCCACAATTCTTCAAAGTACTTACCTTGTCAAGTCTACTCTCTGTATTTTCTGGTTTTTTTTTTTTTCTGTCTTCCAGATAGGTTTAACAAATATAAGGTCTTGGCAGGAGATTCAAGGGGAGGACAAGACAGTGATCCCATTCCCAGATATTCTTTCCCAGTCAACGTTTTGGTAATCACTGTATCCATCCAGTTATTGCCAGAGCTCCTAGGAACAGCCCCTCTCCCCTGGTTGTTACACTTGCCAGGTTCTGATAACACCACTCCCTCTCCAATGAAATGCCTTGGATTTCCATCACTGCTATTTCCTGGCTGTAGTACCATGTTGTCCTTTTCTGTTTTATCCTACCCACGCTTCTGCAAATCATCATTTTATTAAACTCCTTAGTTAATTGTCTAATGGGTCAATCTTTTTTCCTAGGGAACTACACAATCCCAGGCCACACTATGAATGAGCTGCCTCTGAAATCATAAACTCAGCACCCCAGCCTCTGACCACATCTCCCTCTCTTTTCAGTTCTCTACTTCCATGATTCTTAATCTGCCTGTTTTTTCTCTAATCCCTTGCCCAGTCCTTCCCTCTCCTCCTTCTCTCATCTTTCAGTCATCCTCTGGCTTCATTTTCTTCCTAATCCAGCTTGATTCAACGAGTCCTTCATGTCACCTACTGTTGTGTCACCAATATTTAATGTTTCTCTCCACTTCAAGAGTTCAAACTTCTCAGCTTCGAGATGGAGTTTTAAAACATGCTGGGCTTCTTTACTTTTATAGTGGAGCATTGGATAATATGCTGGTAAGACAGCCATTGCCCTTCAGGGTCACTTGAGAGTGAAGAGAGGAACTAATAACTATTACACCAGGACTACAGGACAGTCCTGAGAAAACTGGGCCTGTGAACACCTAGTCTAAAGTGCCTCCTAGCTTTAGTGTGCTCTGTGTATTATACATATTGACACAAGGAAATCCATCTTGGTTTTTTTCTAGAGTTATAACCTTGAATCTTACAGTATATTCCACTTAGTAAACACAATAAACTATTTGAAATAATAAAAGAATAGGAAATCAAAGATGTAGAGGTGGGGGTTATAACGTGTTGGGATAATGCAAGAAGAAAAGATGTTCACAAATGAAGGCTTTCTTCCATATATCAGGCTCGTCAGACAGTTGCCTACAAGGAAAGGCCTTATTTTTTCTAACAAGTCAGTGGAAAGACCCAGGAGAACAATCTACCCATCTGGCTATAAATGGAAAATCTAGTGCCCTCCTGCCTTTCTGCCCCTTCACTTCCATGTTCAGTTTCCAGTTTCAAGCCACACAGAAGCTGACACTCTGCCTGTGTGCTGCCTCCTGCCCTACAACTGAAAGCCTTCTCTGACTGAATAGGCATGGTCGCCATGGTAGCTGGGGGTCATAAACTCCTGAGCTGTGGGCCTTGGCACAATTCCACGCATTATCTGCATCCTGGTGCAAATCAGACCCTTTATCTAATTAGTAGCCTTACAAATAGCCACCTGCCCCAGAGCTTAGCCATTAAAGATGCAATATTGGCTGAATAGCTTGAGACAAGGGGTGAGGATAACAGAAAACTGAAAGCTGATCTTGGTGAGGCCTGGTCTCTCCTGGCTACAGACACCTGCAAGCCCTGGCCCACCCACAGAGCAGGAGTTCAATAGGAGGTGGAGAACAAATCACTTCTGTCTTCTAGCCTGACTCACCTTGGATGTCTCCTGATCCACTGGCCTCCCAGAAGCAGCTGGGCCTGCTGTCCTCTGCTGAAATGACTTGAGTATTCCTGCTCAGGTGCTCAGCTGTTCCTGCCTCAGAGCTTCCTAACGAAAAGCCAGGAAAAGAGTGTCTGTTCCTTTCTCCTCTCTCTCTCCCTCTCCCCACCCCACCTCCCACCTGCCCTTGCTTGCTATAGTCAACATCCAGATCTTAATACTTCAAGAAACATCTCCTTATTCACTAGAAAGACTGGGTCCTTCCTGACTTGTTTAAATACTAAAATTTTTCTCTTGCTAATTACCATACCCCAAACTTGTATTATCCATTCGTTTGTCAAGTTCATCTCTTTTCCTTCCAGTCAAGAATTCTATGAATAAAAAACAAGATTTTTTTCTATTCAATGTTCACTACAAAGAAGTGAATATCTTTCTGTATTCATTTCCAGATAATAAGGAATCTAAAGTTTTAAAATGTTGAAGCCAGTGCATTCTGGAAGTGTACAATACAGTTAGTCTGCCTTTTACATCATGACCTGAATCGCAGAAATGATACCAAAAGCTGGCAATGTAGAGGACACAGGAAGAACCCAGTGCCAGTGTTACAACCGATATTGTGGTGTCACTTTTGACAACTTCTATTTATTTTGAGAGCAAAAGAGGACGTTAGTGCAGTGTTTCTACCAATAACTTCTGGAATTAAAACATACTGAAAACTCACACAATTTTCTCCTTTATGTTGGGGAATATTTGCTCCATATGTACAGACTAAGTTCATGTCTCTAAATTTATGGTCATGCAAAAACTGAAATTTCTTGCTTCTTATTATTGTACTAGAGTTTATGAGAACATGTCCAATAGAAATCAATTAAATTGGGAAGTGATAATCTTTACTATGCTAGTAATTGTCAAGCATTGAAAACTATAGAAAAAAAAGAGGTAGAAAATCTGTGCTAAGTTTTTTCTTCTATTCTTTTGGTAGTACAAACTATGGTTTATTTTGCTTGACTCTTAGATTAGTCATTCCAGTTTGAAATGCTTTTAAGTATCAGGGCTGCTCCTAGGCCCTTAGATATGCTATTTTAGAGGCTAGCAGATCTAACTGATATAGGCTTCTTGATATTCAGATAGGGCCTCTTTTCTTGGCATTTCCATTGTTCTTATTTATTAATTCATATTTTTAAATAAAACATCTTTAAGATCTCTAAAAAGAAGTCAGTGTTTTGAATCTATGCAAGTAGAAATGAGCTGTGCCAACATTCTCTCCCTGCCCACTGTGACTCCAAGCCATTCCAGGAGCAACCAGATTAAATAGCTGTACTCTGAATCAAAGCCCAAAAACCATTGTTCAGGTTTATTTTGAGAAAAGAAGGAACTACAAACAAAAAACAAGAGCTATTTTTGTGAAAATTTCCACTTTTTTTTTCCAACCCTCTTAAGCAAAAATTGCCCACCACTGTGTTCAAACCAGATTGACATAGTCCTCTGTGCATTTGTCTCTTGAGCCACTTCTAACAATTCTTTCCTGGCATTAAATTATAATCTTATTAAACAATATTTTTCAGAAATATTTGGTATTTCAGAAAGAGGTGGTATCTCTCTGGAGTGTAATTGCCTGTTCAGGTTCTGATTTTTCTCAGGACTTGAAGCTCCACAAGGACAGGGGTAATTCATCCTTAATTGCCACTCCTGGTGAACAGATATGTATGGAAGGGGTAAAGTGTGCAATGACATCCTCATTGTTAGTAACTGTGAATAATAGTTACATTCTAGGGCTTTGAGAATTAAAAATAGTGTTTATACTCCCAGTAACTTCTTAATAATACATCCAACAATATCATCAGTTAATAAGTGAAGATGGTGTTTGGGCTTCATACCATAATGAAAAGAATATGCTTATTGATCCTGTGACTCTAAAAATTAAAGAAAACAGAAATTTCCCCAACAAAAATTATGTAGATAAGACTCCTGATTTGAAACGTGTTGAGTTACTTAGAAGAAGTTGTACAAACCCAAACTGTGTCACTCAGAAAAACCTGAAATAATCTGTGATCTCTTACTTAGGTGGTCTCTGGGATATAGCTTTTGACTTAAAGATACCCTTCCCAACTAACTAATTTATCATTATTATTAATAAACAGAATTTTTTCCCTCCAGATTGTCTTGTCCTCCTCTGCAGATCCCACAAAGGACATAGTAGAGGGATCAGGAATGTAAAGGAGATTTGCAATTTGGAACTGACCCAAGATAAACTGAATTTTTCTGCACCTACATTAAACTGTCAGTAAAGAGTACCATGAACCAGAGCTTGAGTAAAGGGAAACCCCATAGCTCTCTGAAGTCACTAGTTCTGAGAGCTGCCTCAGAAAGAAGGGAGAAACCAGGGATTCCTCACATTATTAAACTATGTCTATCCAAACCCAGATAACATCTCCTAGTGAACAAAAACCTGCAATTATTCCCTTTCTCCATTCAGAATTGAATGTGAATCCCTCTGAGCAACTTGGCTTTGAGAACACCAGCTAGATGTACAGGGTCCTTCCCCACACTGGCTCAGAGACTTGCAAGGTAGGGTCCTGCCCTCATCTCAAAAGAACAGGTATCTAAGATCTAGGATTGCAAGATGGTGAGAATCTGAGATGGACACTTTTGCCCCAGTTCTTCCTGAAGCATTGCCTAATAGAGATAGCTAGCAGTGGTATCATCCCTGGCAGAAGCGTGGAAAGAGGATGGAGATGAAGATAGCTTCCTGCTCAAGACTGATCCATCTCCCTCATTCTCGAGTGTTTAACTGAGGAAGTAGAAAGTCACATCACCTCACTTTCATTTGTTCTGAAGTGCTTAACCATCTACCCTCACGTGTTTACTAAGCTTTTAGAAAGAAATTCCTCTGGTGACTACGTCATTTATCAATGCTCTAAGAACATGAAACAAGATGGCATGATTGACAGGAAAAATAAGAGATAGACAAAGGGCATACAGAAACAGCTTCAATTACTGGGGTTCTTGTGTCTGCTTAGCTTGCTATGTAAATGTGAACTAAACTAGTTTCTCTGGGATCAATTTCCCTCCTCCTCTAAGTAAGGGACAAGAGACTGAAGTATTCTAAGATCACTTCTGGCTTTACAATTATATGGTTTTCTGTCCTTAGTAATAAAATTCCTATAAATAGTTTATGCAAATCAAGTATAAAACACAATGGATACTCAATAACGACAAAGGAGGAATCATGAGTGATGGGTATCAGTGAGAACTGGTTGCCCTTTTTCAGTCATCCTGGAGGAATTTATTTTTAAAAAATAGGATGTTTTGATGTGTAAGAATATCTGCTGAGCTGAAGGGTGCAGGCTTCCTAGACATGAGTTTGTAGTTAAGAAAATAAAGCTAATGAATGAAGTAGAAGCTTTAAAGAAAGTTGTCCTAGAAAAGAACAAATACAGATGTGAGAAAGATGGAAGTAAGCTTACAGGAAGTAGAGACCTAAAGAGTTTTGGAATTAAAAATGAGGCCCCAGACATATTTGAGGAAAGAAGATGACAGAGCCCTCCGGAAGTTTGTAACCAATGGTGAAGGCCAGTGGTGGTGGCTAGTAAGGGTGAGAAGGGTAGCAATAATTTGCTATTACTAATTACTGCTATTTATCAAGCACTTACTAAGAATTGGAACTCTTTGCCAGGAAATTGGTAAATACCTTGTCTACTTTTCACAACTCTCTCCAGAAAATATTGTCATGTTCATCATAAGATAAACTAAGCTTTGGGAAAAATGACTTCCCTGAGGACAAACGTACATCTTTCTGTGCTATTTTCAATACATCGTTATTGTTTTTCCATGAACAAGAAAGTTCCTCAACTAGAGCCATGGGTAATCTAGAAGTTTTAAGAAAGAAAAAGTCACAAGTAACCATTGATAGATCAGATGGAATAATTTCTCCTTGAACAAAGGGATTGTGTAGTCTTCTTTTTTCCCCCATAGTTTTATTGAGGTAAAATTGAAGTACAATAAATAAAATGCACATATTTGAAGTATGAAATTTGACAAGTTTTGATATGTATGTAACCAATAAAAGCAATATAAAAAGCATTTCCATGACTTTTTTTTAAAATTTAAAATCATATAGACTGTTTCCTGTATGATTTATTACATTAGAAATCAATCACGTATGTTGGCATACAATTGTAATATTACCTTAATATATTTTTAGCACCTGTAGGGTTATTTTGATAGCTCCCTTGTCATTGATACTAATTTTTGTGTGCTTGCTTCTTTCTTGATTAAATTTGATTTTTATCAAATTTTAGCTGTATTATTTATTCTTTATTTCATATATTTCTGTTTCTACTCTTATTTTTCCCTTCCTACTAAATAATTTGAAAAGAATTTGATTGTTATTCTACCTTCTTTCTGATATGGGTACTTTAAGTTATAAATGTTCATCTGAGTACTGTTACATCCCAGAGATCCTGATATTTTAAGTTTTTATTATCACTTAATTCAAAGTACTTTTTATTTACTTTTCTTCCTTGACCTCTGAGATATTTATAAGTTTGCCATTTGATTTTGAAATAGTTGACATGCCGGGGTGTGGTTCTATGTATCTTAAGGTATTAGATTTTTCATTTCATTCTTTAGGTTTATGAAATGTTTTAATATTATTTGATTGAAAAGATTGTGCCTGCCTTTGGTTTATATCTCCACATCTTTATCTATCCCAATAAATCTTAAATTTGGTCTTTTCATGCTATCCCATAGTTCTTGGAAGTTCAGTTCATGGTTTCTTAACATCTTCTCTCCATGGTCAACTCTGTTTTCAAGATGGTATATTTTGTCTTCATTGCCTGAGGTTCTGTCTTCCAAGTGGTCTAGTCTGTTGGTGATGCTTTTTATTGAATTTTTAATTTGGTTTATTGTTTCCTTCATTTCCAGGATTTCTGCTTTTTTTTTCCTTCAAAATCTCTGTCTCTTATTGAAGCTATCTTTCACTTCCTGTATTTTCTCTCTGATTTCATTTCTTATGACATCCTTTACTTTGCAGATCAGCTTAACTATGTACATTTTAAACTCCTTCTCTGACATTTCTCTCACCATGGTGTGGATGGATTCTGTTATTGAAGTATCTTAGTTTGTTTGGGGTGATTTGTTCCCTTGCCTTTTCATGTTGTTTGTGTATCTACTCATCTAACAGGATGGATCTGAGACAGTAGAGTTTCTACTCTGTGGACTTATAGTGTCCCTGAAGGTCTCTAGTACCTCACTTGCTGAGAAGCTGCCTGTCTTCTTTCTTGGTTTCACTCCACAGAGCAGCCAGGAACATGACCTCCTCTATTTTGCCATCTTGAAAACTCTGGAAAGTCCCATTCCAACTGGCAAAAAGAATGTATTAGCCCACATAATGGAAAACTTAAGGGTCATCTAGATTCAGACATTGCTGGATCTACTATCATCAGGATTCTCTTTTAATCAGTAACTGCACCCTCAAGAATCTAGGATTATTTAACTGTAGGATTGTGTCTTCTTTATCCACTTGCTCCCTTAACTTAGCCCAGGGCCTGGCACCCCGTGACAAACAGAGATGTGTCAAATCCCCCTTCACAGATGGACATGCTGCCCCCAATGACTCCAGTCTTGCTTGAGGTCACCTGTGTCCACCAACTGAGCAAGAATCAAGAACAGTGGCCAGTAATCATGGAGGGCAATAGAGACTGGAAGCTGATCTGGGACACTATGATGGACAATTCTGACTCCAGAACTCCGTACCAAGTGGGACAGTTCTCCTTGGTGTGCTTTGCAATTTGACTTCTCCCTTAGCCCAATTCTGCTTTCACCCACTTCTTGTCATAAGAGTTGATTCCTAATAAACATTTTGTACACCATATTCCACTCAGAGACTGTGCACAGAGACTGCAGCTGTGACACACCCATACATCTGCAATTTATTTGACAAATCATTGGATGGATACAATTCTGCAAATTGAGTGCTGTTAAAGATTCCTTCCAACCCCTTTAACAAATGTGCCCACTGGCTGGTGACTGAAATTCTACAATTATAGGTTTATTCTTTTATCTCAATACTTCTCTTATAAATAATCTTGAGGTAAATGTTAGATTTATTGGACACTTACACCCCAATGTAAAGAAAGTCCTGAAAGTACATTATGATATAAAGAAACACTGATCAAAGAGCACCAAGAACAAAGTGCCTGGAATCAGTCCTGGTATTATTACTTGCTAACTGTATGTCATGGATGAATCAGTTGACCTATCTGTGTCTCAGTTTTTTGCACCTATAAAATGGGAAAGGTGATTATAACTACTTCAGAGGGTCTTATGAGTGTTAAATGAGTTCAAAAATGAAAATGTTTGGATTAATGCTATGAAGTTGAGCTTCAAATAACTATTTTGATTACTAGACTCATGCTTTTGCTCACAGATGTATCTGTGTCCAGATGCCAAATATTAAATTGGCCAATATGGGAAAAGACAAAACATGACTAAAATAGGACTATACAAGTACTATTAATAATTTAGTCAGATTTATATAATATTTTTCCATCACAGTCACGAAATCTAAGCTGGGAAATTGTTCTTAGAATCGCATATCTGTGCATCCATCACTTGAACTACCACATTAACTTATAATTACCTATCTTCATGTCTATTTCCACCTTTATCCAGCACTGTAAGATTCTCAGGAGTAAAATATTTTATTTTAGTCAACCCTGGATCACTTTCTATTATTCATTTATTTATTCATTAGACAAAGATTAAGTGCACATCATGTGCCAGGCTCTGTTTTGGCATTGGAATAAAACAGTAACCAAAGTTCCTTGTCTGTTGGAGGTTACATTCTGGTTATTTAATGGATAATAATAAAATATGTAAATAGTCACTATATTGACTACTATATTTTATTTTCTGGCCATGCTGGAGATGGAACCCAGTACATCATGCATGGTAGGCAAGCACTCTACCACAGCTACACCCTAGCCCCTGAAGTACTACATAAAGAATTATTCCTGTGTTGGGTTCAGAGTAGGCTTTCAACAAATTTTTTTTAAATTAATACATTTACTCAAAAGGCTAATAAATGATATTTTATTGTTCTCTCTGCACAATTCAGAATGGAAGAACTACATAGGATGCAGAAGGCTAGGTCAGGGGCTAGTTATGTTTTGCAGCTCAATCACTCAGAAATTGAGCAAAGCAAAGCTGAATTTGCTAATCCAAAGTTCCTCTACTCATCCTATGCCCTCATCTTATGGATTAGCATCCACTTATCAGAGAAAACATTCGGCTTAGTTTTTGGGGATTGGCTTACTTCACTTAGCATGATATTCTCTAACTCCATCAGTTTACCTGAAAATGCTATAATTTTATTCTCTTTTATTGCTAAGTAATATAGCATTGTGTGTACATACTACAGTTTCTTTATCTATTCATCTGTTGAAGGACATCTAGGTTGGTTCCACAGTTTGGCTATTGTGAATTATGCTGTTATAAACATTGATGTGGCTGCATCACTGTAGTATGCTGTTTTTAAGTCCCTTGGGTATAGACCAGGGAGAGGATAGCTGGGTCATGAGGTTGTTCCATTCCAAGTTTTCTAAGGAAACTCCATACTGCTTTCCAAATTGGTTGCACCAATTTGCAGTCCCATCAACAATGTATGAGTGTGACTTTTCCCTTACATCCTCGCCAATACTTATTGTTGTTTGTATTCTTGATAACTGCCATTCTGACTGAAGTGAGATGAAATTTTAGAGTAGTTTTGATTTGAATTTCTCTAATTACTAGAGGGAAGGGTGGGGGGCATATGGGGATAGGAAAGATAGTGGAATGAGATGATCATCATTACCCTAGCTACATGTATGATAGCACAAATGGTGTGACCCTACTTTGTGTACATCCAGAGATGTAGAAAATTGTGCTGCATTTGTATACACTAAATCGAAGAGAATTCTGCTGTCGTGTATAACTGATTAGAACAAACTAAAAAAAACTTTGGGAAGATAAATTGTTCTATAATATTTTTGAATAATTATAACGATCTAAAGTTTTTTCTTGTAATAAGTTTTCTCTTACTTTTTTTTAAAAAAAGCTGAGTTTGCAAAGCACAGAAGGGCAGGGGACCATGGAGTCATTTACAAGTAGATATTATTTTCTTATTCATGGTGCAGCTTGCTCAAGAATTTTCACTTTCAGATTTTTTTTCACCCTGTGATGATAGAAAGATCATAGAAGCAATAGAGCTCAGACTTTGTAGCACGTCTTTCTATTAATCATGATTATTATTATCATTGCCATAACAGGCAAATATGGCACAAGTTACCACAGTGCCTCTTTCATTCTCACTCACCAGGTCTTCTTTTCCTTCTATATCACAGTTTTGAGTATTTCTTTAAGACAAAATCAAAATGACACATGCACAGTCCACTGCAAGGATTCACAAACAGCCTCTCTTCTGTCACCTGAATTGGTAAAGGAAAATATCTTCTTCCATTGAATAGCCAAATAAGGTCAAGTTGCTTTAAGATACTTACAGTCTGCTCATACAAACTTTTTTTTTTTAATTTTAAAAATTTTTTTTTGGTATAGGGATTGAATCCAGGGGTTCTCTACCACTGAGCTACATTCTCAGCCCTTACTATTTTTTATTTTTTTATTTTGAGACAGAGTCTGGTTAATTGCCCAGGCTGGATTGGAACTTGTAATCCTCCTGCCTCAGCCTTCTTAGTTGCTGGGATTACAAACACGTGCCACCTTACCCGGCTTCATACTGACATTCTGACACTGAAAAGCTTCTTACTGCTACTTTAATGTTTTTGTCCTAAGTCTGGCCTTAATATCTGAAGATCATTTTAAAAATGCAATACATTTGCTTCCATCCAAAAAAAATTTTTACAGCTTTACATTACAGTGTCTTATCCAAGGTAGTTTTTCTTTTTTGTGCATGCATGCAGAGCAGATGAACTGAAGGCAAAATCATTCTAAGGACATTGTCACACGTGTAACGGCACTGTCCTCTCCATAGAAATAAGGCCAGGCAAGATTTGCTGTCTGTCATCTTATTCATTCTCAAAATTCTGTCCCATCACTTAAAATTGTCTCCTACCATGACTGCAACACAGCTGCATGCCATTACCTATCCATCCGATGTTTCTTTTCACTGATGCACATCTTTGCTCTCCTTGCCATGACTCCAGATTTTGAAAGGGAAAAAATTCATTTCCTAACTGTACTCTGTCATTTAAAATCTCTTCTCTCTTACCCTTGTTCTCACCCACTCACCGCATCTCCAACTCACCTCTGACCCCCACACCTCACAGAGTTATTTCATCACTAACTTGGCCTGAGTCAAGAGGAATGATTCATGGAAGCATAAAGCTCAGTGGAGGAGACCTTAAAGGTCAGCTAATTCAACTAGCCGACTAAGTGGAAAAACCAGCTTTTATTTTCATTCTTTCTTCCTTGCCTCCCCAAACTCAACCACAAACATTAAAACAGTGTCTTTAGCTGTTTTGGAGCTTCCTGCTTTTAATATCTTTTTAAGCAAAGTGGACTTCTCTTTCTCTGAGGTGGTTTAGGTAGAGTCTTTCAAAAGTGAATGCTGGATTGCAGATCTGGAAACTTCTGAGGAGAGAATTGATGATTCTAAATCTACCATCTTCTTAATATAGAGTTGGCCACTCTTTCAAAAGTGTTCAAAAGTGAGTGTATTTATTTCATTTACTCCATTTCTTCCATGGGAAACAAAGTAATGCTCTACTAAACAGTATTGTCAGAATAGAAAGTAGAGATAGTCAAAAAATAATATATGAAAAAGGTGTTTCTCAACTATCTGGGGCAAATTTAGAATTAAATAAATGGGACAACTGGGTAGCCATTTAAAAAATGATAAAATTAAATCTACACTTGACACAATAAAAATAAATTCTAAATGAAATAGGTATCTCAATGTAAAAAAGTGAAACCTTGAAAGTTCTCAAAGGAAGCATAAGTGGGTTCCTTTTAACCTGTGTGGAGGCAGAGGCTTTCTAAGTATGTCTCAAAATCCAGATACAATAAAATATTGATGTTGATATTACTTTACAAATTAAATAGCATGGAAAAAATCTGGATCAAGAAATACAAGTTCAAGAGACAACCAAAGAATTAGAAGAAAATATTTACAACATATTTTTCTATACACACACATATAATCAAAAGCAAAAAATAATATAAATATGGCCAATGAACATAAAAATATGATCAACTTCTTTCATAATAAGATAAATATATTAGTTAAAATTATAATGAGATAATATATCTCACCTATCAAATGGTGAAAATTTAAAACGGTCACTCTCATGAGTTGCTGATGGGTATGCACTGGACCTTTATGGATAGGAATTTCTATTGCCTTACAAAACTGCATGTGTGTTTACATTTTGATCCAGCAATCCCACTTTAAGGAATTTATCCTGAAAATGTATTTTGAGCAATAGAAAAATATATCTGTACCAGACTATTAAAATTATTCACTGTGGTATTGGCAATAATTTTAAAATACTGATAACAACCTAGATACCCATTTATAATAGAGTAGTTGAATAACTATGGTAAATCTACACAATGGAGTACTATGAAGCTGAATCAAAGAATAAGATCTCTAGTTACCAAGATGGAGTGGTTTCCAGGATACACTGTTAAATAGAAAAAGCAAAGTATGTCTATAGTAAGCTATTTTTATGTAAGAAGGGCAATTTAGAAAATATACACAACATCTTCTCATTTGTGCATAAGGAAACGGGCAGATAACAACTGAAACTAATGAGGTCAGAATAAAAAGAATGGTGGGAAATGACAACTCTTTCATATAATCCTGGCTTGTTGTGCCATGATAATGTTCCATATGCTCAAGAAAACAAGAATTGAGGGGACCTCAAAAATAGAATACAAACAGAAAAAAAGCAAAGAATCAAATTATTGCAGCTAACTCAAGAATTTTCTGAGCAGGTTATCTGGATCATATACCTTCAGTGTAAAGATAAAAAAAACTTACTATTATTGAGTTTAATCAGTAAGTTTTTTTCTCACAGGCAAACAAGTTAGTAATTCTGAAACTGCTTCCTGTATATTCTAGGATCAAGCAAATAAGTAAATACATTATGGCCAATCAGAATCATGTTTTTCACTGTTGTGGTTTGGGTCTGAAATGTCCCTCAAATGCTCAGGTGTTGAAGGCTTGGTCCCCAATGCAGCAATGTGCAGAGGTCAGACTTTTAGAAAATGATTGGATCATGAAAAATCTGACCTGACCAATGAATTTATCTATTGAGTCACTGGTGAAAGGAAGACAAGGATGTGGTGGAAACTACAGAAGGTAGGACCTAGTTCAAAGGATGGGATCCTTGGGGACTGTATCTTATTCCCAGCCCACTCCCCTCTCTGTATTCTCTTTCTCTCTCTCTCTCTTTATTCTCTCTTTCTCTCTCTCTGCTTTCTGACCTCCATGAAGTAAACAAGCTCTGCTCCTCCATGTCCTCTCCACCATGATGCTCTGCCTCACCATAACCCATAGCAATGGAGTCAGAGACTACAGACTAAAATCTGTGACACCATGAGCTAAACTAAACCTTTCTTCCTTTAAGTTAAGTTTTCTAAGTATTTTGTCCCAACAATGCAAAGCTGACTAACACACTCATTAATTAAAATGAGAGTTACAAACATGGAAAAGGAGATGATATTGAACTATGAGGCTTTGAGTAGAAATTGGAGGTATTAGTCTGAACTCCAGGTTATACACTATATGTGTGCATGTTCAGGTAGAAGCATAGTTCTATTTCCCAACTCTCTGCTTAGGAGGCCTAGAAGGAATGACATCTATTCTCTGCTTAAAAAAAATATTAGTCCAGGGCAGGGAAAGTATAACTTGAGCTTGAAATATCTTTTGGTGCCAGAAGGTTAGAAAGTACTCAAAAATGATTGAGACATATCAAAGGGACAAAGAAGTCAACTTGTATTGCTTCCCAGTAGTCCCACTAGTCAAATCTTAGAAATTTGAGCATCAATACAGATAGTAACTGATTGTAATTCATTACATAAAATAAGAATTTGTGAGTCCCTAGTGAGATACATTCATAGGCTTATACATACGTATCTACAAAAGAAAACTCTTTCTTACAATATAAAGCCAACTAATAAATATAAAAAGAATGATGTGTCAAAATGCATTCTACTGTCATGTATAACTAATTAGAACAAATAAAAAATAAATCCATAAAAAAAGTGATGGACTTAGAAAATCACCATTTAGCTGCCATCATTGAAATAACTGATTTAGGAAAGAATTTAGAGGACACTAAACCAGCATAAACCATTTTGATGAGCAACAGGATATCTACATAGTCTCAAAATTTCATCTCAAAAAATATTTATTAATTACAGTTGAAAATAATACTTCAGTAGAGAAACCTGGCACATGCTACCTAACCAAATGGTCAGACATCATCAGTAATGGTACATGTTGTTGTCATGCACCTTCTGACATGATGCTCTGAGAAGGGCATATTAAGGGCTGGGGTTGTGGCTCAGTGGTGGGGCGTTTGCCTAGCATGTGTAAAACACTGGGTTTGATTCTCAGCACCCCGTACAAATAAAAGAATAAAATAAAGGTCCATCAACAACTAAAAAGCATATTTAAAAAAAAAAAGAAGAAGAAGGGCATATCACTACTCCTGTGGAATTTCTGCCCGAAGTGCATAACCTGAACCTAATCATAAGAAAACCTCAGACCAATTCAAACTGGGGAATGTTCCACACACAGTACGGTAGGCCATACATTTCCCATTTGTCAGTGCCGTAAAAAAAAAAAAAAAAACAGAGAAAGGCTGAGGAATTGTTGCAGGTCTGAATGCAATAAGTGATCTGGCAGGATTTTGTTGTTGTTGCTTATTTTTCATAAAATAAATTATTGGGATAAGTTGAAAAATATTATATATTAGATAACAGTTACATATCAATGTAGTTGGTAATTACACGTGGTTATGTAAAAAAAAAAAAAAGGTCCTTGATCTCTGGATATACATTGGAAATATTTAGGGGTAAGTAGCATCATATCTGCAACTTTCCACTTTTATCCTTTTGGGAACCTCAGTGAAGAGTATATGGGAATCCTTGGAATTCTTCTTGCAACTTTAAGTCTGATGTTAGCCAAAATAAAATCTTTAAAGAAAAAAAAACCACATTATCCTTATGTACTTGATCCCCCAGTCACTGACTGGAAGTTACCACATGATCACAACTCTACTTCACTTTGGTTTTCTTCTCTGGGGTCTTGCTCCCACTTCTGACAACAAAATTGAGAGTTTGGGTGGAGTGGGCAGGCTTTTGATTCTCCTAACTCAGAAATAAAAAAGCCAATGTATTTCCACTTTTGTTTGACATTTACCCCCGCCACGTACATACACATAGGCAGCTGTTATAGGTATATATACAGCTTTCACTATGTTATCCACCCAGAGTGACTGCAGAAATTTGGGGTCAATTCAAACCTTTTCCTAAAATCATATAAAGTGAACTGGCCATTCTACACCAGGAACTCTTAGAGATCCATATGACCTATTCACAAAAGGCCAGGGGAGACCAAAATAAATAAAGTTGTACATTTTTAAGTCTCTGTATCCTTGAAGATGAGCGTGTGCCCACTATATTGAAGTTGTACAGATGTGTATGACTAATTCAGTCAGAAAGCCTTATGCAAGAAACAGTACTTGCCAAGGTCTATGGGTAAATTCTGTATATTTGCAAGCTAAACAAGGAAATGTTCCTCTTCTGGACCAGTATTTTCAGTAGCAAACACTGCAATAGGTGTTCTAATTGGAATTAAATATTATGTATTATGGAAACAAAAAGGAAAACACAACCTTCCAATAGTTAGCATTAAATTACAAAAGCATGAGACACAAAAGCCATAAAGCACACCTAAGCCGACTGCCTCTGCCAGACCTTAAATCTCACCTGTTTCCTGACTAGTCCTGGGACTTGGACTCATCTCAGGTTAAAGGTGAGGCACAGAGGTGGAGACAAAGCTGACCACAGCAGCAGATCTCCTAGCCTTCTACCTCTGTCCCTCCAGACTGCTTCTACTTTATTTCTCTAAAATATAGACTTGTCACATATTTCGCTTGACAAAAAATATGTGCTAAAAAAGTTGACAACTGAACATGAATTTTAGCACATGATTTCTTAGATTGTGTGTGTGTGTGTGTGTGTGTGTATCTGTCTGTCTGAACTATAGTTCTCTTAATACCTGGTATCTAGGTAAAAAGAGATTCCATCCTAGTTTGAAGGGATTCACTAGGTGGAAAATGTACGCAGGTGAGATATGACTGGAGGAGGTGGGTCACTACTGCAGGCATCCCTGGAGGGGCTCACCTATGGCCCCTTGCATGCACATATATGTGTGTCCTCTCTCCCTCTCTCTCTTTTTCTCTCTTCTTCCTGACTGCCATGAGCAAAGGACCTTCCTTCTGCCACAGCCTTCCCCGTAATGTTCTGCCTCATACTGGGTCTAGAACAATTGAGTCAGCCCACCATAGACTAAATCTCTGAAATTATGAGCTCAGAATAAATTGTTCCTCCTTTAAGTTGTTCTTGTCAGGTATTTTGGTCACAGTAATGAAAAACTAACACACACCCACAATTAATTTATTCATCAAATATGTATTCAGTATCAGTTATATGCTGAGTTCTGTGCTTCATCTCACAACCACTTGTAGACCAGCCTTGCCCAGACCTTTATATTCTAAAAGTTTTTAAATATAAATATTATATTTTATAATATAAAAGTTCTTTATATTTTAAAGATTCTCCAAATGAGCTAAAGGTCTGTAACATCAAGAGCACATGCATGTTCAGAGTGCTGTTCTCTTTTCCTCAATCATGTTCTGGTTCCCTAGCACTCCAGAACTCCTTATATAAATCCATACTGAGCCTGCTTCCATGCTGGCCTCTTCCTTTACTCCTTCCTTCAGAGAGTTAATTTACCTCAGATGTGGTAGGGTAAAGGTGAAGCTATTCTTTGGAATGGGAATGGGAGAGAGGACACAGAGCTCAGACTTGAAAGCTGGTGTGTACCTACATGTGTGCATATGACTCCACAAATGTAAAAGCTATGGTGGGAAGAGAAAGGAGCAGGCTAGTGGTACCATTTGCATGAATGTCCTTCACCCTTGGAATGTTAGTTATGGGCCCTCTAGGACTGCAGTTGGATATTTATGCCTTGGTTTTACTCGGGAGTTTCCGAAACGTTCTCTGCAGTGATGATTTTTTAGTGCCTATGTAAAAAATAGCTGGCACAGCTAGGACAAAAGAAATGCCTAGCTGTTTTGTGTATTGAATAATTCTGTCCAAACAACTTAATAGAAATAATTTGTATAAATTTCAATTGATGTCACTTTTTTCCCTCAAAAATGTAAAACATTCTACAGTTGCCTTATGGGTTTGCCATAAGGGTGCTTCAATGTACAGTTCGAGAATCACGGGTATTGTTTGTTTGTTGTGGTACTGGGGATTGAACCCTCAGGGGCATTTACCTCTGAGCCACATCCCCAGCCCTTTTTTATCTTATTTTTTTAATTAGAGACAGAGTCTCACTTAGTTGCTGAGTCTCACTAAGTTGCTTAGGCTGATGTTGACTTCATGATCCTCCTGCACAATCACTGTGATCACAGGCGTGCGCACTACATCCGGCAGAACCAGGGTTTTTCATATTAGATTGTGAACTTATTTGGAAAGGATATCACATTTCATTTATCATGGCAAATTGTATTTTCAAAAGATGACCACATTCCTAGTACTTCATAGAACCTGTCATTCCCTCAATAAGACAGGAAGTCTACTTTACCTCCCCCTGAATTGGGCAGGATGGAGGATTCACTCACAGCCAACAGAATGCAGCAGCAATGATATTCCATGACTTCAAAGGCACAGAAAGGTCATAAAAGTAATATAGCAATTTGGGGAAGAGCACTTTTCTAGGACATATGCAAGACCCCAAGTTCAATCCCCAGGATTAAAAAAAAATGAAATAAAGAGAAGCTTTCTGCTACATAAAGTTGATAAAAATGTTTTTAGCCTGACACATATTCTGCGTTGCCATGTAAATAGTCTAATTGCCCAGAAGCCACCAAGAAGTCACTCAAAAAGACCATATTGTGGGGTCCCTGAAGCTACCTGAAGGAGTCCAACTGCTCATCTCCTGCTGTCAGAGTACAACTGTGTGAGACACCTGAAATGATATCTACTCACTGGAGCCCTTCCTGCATTCTTGTCCCACTGAATATGTGATCAAAACAAAGTGTTATCTTAAGCAGTCAATTTTGGGGTAGTTTGTTAGGCATTGTCTTGACAGCAAGTATTTTGAATATTTTGGAAGGCCAAGAAGTGTTCATTAAATTGAATTGAAAAAAAAAGAAAGGAAATCTCAAAGTACTAGTGATTAATCCAGACCTCAATGATGATTATAAATAATAAAATTACAGATGTATATGTTGAAAACATGGGAACTTAGGTTAAATGTACACTGTTCCTAGAGAAAATCCTGGATGTTAATGTTTAAGTCTAGGAGTTTAAATAAATTCCTCAGATGAGTCTGTTTCCTTGCCTTTTGCTTCTGTCACCTCACAACAAAGGACAGGAGAAAAGTCTCTATATATACTCATTTGCAAACTCACATATCAGAATGTCACTTAGAGGGGTCACATATGCTGAATTATCCATACCAGTTAAATGAGGATTTTAATGAGCTGATTCAGATCAAGCAAGGTACTACTATAATTAATTCCAAAGGCCATCTGTTCCCCTTGTGAATACTAGTATTATATTATACAGAGTCCAGCAGGAAGAAGAATCTGTCATGTTAAGAATCTGCCTTAACATGTGCAAAATAAGTAAATGGAAGGACTAGAGAAACAAATAGACTAAATATTGGGGGAAGTGCTGTAAAGAAAGGAGATAGATAGTCAAATTATTTGCTCTGTAAAGAGAATCAAACTGAATTTAACCTTTGACATTTGTTTGTCCCCAGTGTTACTTTTCACTGGAGTGGAGGGAAGTAATTAAAATGCCATGTAGCTGCTTGCCTTGTCTGCATTTCTAATCATAATTCAAACTCTTATGAATCTGCCCTCTCAAAGAAATAGCTGATTATAGGAACAGAACAAAACCCCTTTGATCCCTCTTGTGATACAACTAGGTCATGAGAAGCAGAATTCCCAGTGTATTCTCAGTTTTGGATGACTCTTCATGGAAAGTTTGACTTGGGAGGTTTTGAAAGAAACAATGATGAAAACCAAAGCAGAATAAAAAGCAAAATACTTGTTGGCATGAAAAAACACCAACTCTGCAGAGGTTAACTAAATGGACTTTTGTTATTGTAATTACTTATTCTTAATCTCCATTGCAGCAGGGTTTTTTTTCCCTTATAAATAGTACCTAAAGGGTGTGATGATAAATATCAGGTGTGTATAAAGATAGATGTATTGAATGTGCCATGCAAGAATCCCATAACATCATGGATACTTTTGAAAATCAAAACATGATGACATGTATGAGTTTATCATAAACATCTACAAATTTTTCTAGTGGTTATGTTATCCTAAGACATAAATGTATCCTTATCTTCTAGTCTGAAAGATCTAATGCTTTTGGAATTAGTTGTGCCTCTTTATAAAAGCTAAAACTTAACCGAAATATTCAGCAGAGAGTCTAGTATTTTCTAACATTTACATGTAAAATAATAAGAAGAATAGGATAAAGATACACATATATAAACATTTCTCCTCTTATGAAAAACAGGCAATCAAGTACAAACTAGCTTAAACAACCAAAAGGACTTAATGGTTCCACATAACAGCAAAGTTCCAAGGTCGGGCAGCTTCAATGTCGAGGCCTGGCTCTTGAAGTTTTCTTTCTTTTGCCCTTCATTTATTACCCTTAGGCTTCCCTCATGGTTCCAACATGAGTCTCCCAAGAAGGTGGGGTTCATATGTTCTCACTCAGCTCTGCATCTGCTCACTGACTGAACCTCCCTTGAACCCATCCTAGTGAGCAAGGAATTGTGACACTACTCACATAAGACTAAAACAAGCAGGAGGGGAATATTCTGATTGGTTGGTTCTTAATGCCAGTTCAGCATCCTGGATTATAGTCAGCTCAGCCCCACTCAAAGTAATGGCTGACTATACAATGGGGTGGGCAGCTAGGGAAATAGCTCAGTGGCAGGTATTTGCCTTGAATACATGAAGCTCTGAGTCCAATCCCTGGCACTGCAAGAAAAACAAAAACCAAACAAAAGAAGACGTGAGTACTGTAAGAAAGGACGGAAAAGGAATGATGGATACTAGGAAGGTAATGTCTACTCCAGGTAGATTTGTTTAGTTATCATCACAGCTCTTATGCTTTCTAGGCAAATAAACTATGAATGAACTAGGACTTCAAACAGAAAGAATCCTTTCATTCTAAATAATGTAAAAAATAATAATGTAGAAATAATCTATGGGTTTATCAGAAACAAGTCAATAAATCAAACAAGCAAGAATTTCAAACAAAGAAAATGGTAATGGTAGTGGTTCTGACTCAGCAAATAACTGAGCACTTGCACGAACCAGAGATGGCGCTAAGTTCTGGACACAAAAGATCTCTTTGTTATTTTTCTACACTAATTGTATCTTGCAAAAAAAATAGCCAATCAAACAACGAAAAAAATTAACTTGTTTTTTCATCATTTTAAAGATAAATCAAAGACATAAATTATAAGAAATCCTAAAAGGTAAAAAATATTATCAGTGCTGAAGTATTGAACACAGTTGGCATTTTTATCAAAGTATTCAATATCATTATAATGTAAATAAATAGATATCTGATAGTCCAAAAGCATTGATAAAAATCTAAATAATAATATGCATGTGATCTCTCTTAGACTTTTAGAAATAATGAAATTTTTCCCTAAAATATTCATTACTACCTTTCTCAATCACTAGTGATGCAAGTGCCTCTGATTAGTAACTATACTCAAAATAAAATGAAATAAAAAATTTAAACATATACATAATATATATTAGCAACAGTGTTATCTCATATACTGTGCTATTTATTTTGAGGCTCAAATCTCTACTAATCATTCCTCAGTGATAAGATCCCCCAAATCTCCTCATTCACTATTTAATATAGGCATAAGATTGAGCTCAATTTGGGATTGTTTTTTCAGTTACATAATACAGAGTAACTGAACCCCAGACCTCAGGGTGGCACTGAATATACAGCACGCAGAACTCATCGTAACAATCATTGTTTTTAGAATGTACGTAGCTCGTATCACAAATTACTGTTTAACAAACAATAATATGTATTTTATTCATAAGGAGGAAAACTAGCAGAAGTGTACACAGGGCCAGCCAGCACACAGCTGACTGTATCAACAGTGAATATATGATAGGCTCCCACTTTCCACTTTCTGTATTTCCATACTGCCCTGATGAAGCCAGCCTCTGCTCAGATGATCATTTTGATTAAACACTTCACCTCCCACAAAGCAATAGTGTGCAAGGTTTATATAATTAATGTTTGTAAGGGGCTATTAGAGCCTTGACTGAAAGATGTCTTTGAAGAAGAAAAGATTGTTGATACTATGATGTCCTGGATTTCTTATCCTCCTCAAGACTGTTTCTATGAGGACAAGCTACAGAAATGATAGATGGGACAGCCCTTATTCAGCACAGTTACAGGTGCAAAACACTGCTGCAGGACTCAGGCAAGAATGTGTCCCTGGGCAACATCTGGGCAACATATGGTATAAACATGTATCCCGTCAATCATTAAGAATACACCTACAGTACTTCATAGACCACAGACAATGTTAATTCCATCCTGCTTACAGTGTACTTTGTGCTAAAAAAGTTCAAGGCACTTTGCAAGCATCATAATTCAGTAAATTATGAAATGAAAGCTACACAGGAAAATTGAGGCAATTTGAAAAATTAAGACATTATCTTTTTTAAGCTATTAATCCAGGCAAAGTTGCCATTCGGTGCTACAAACTCTTTCCTATAAACAGACTACTTTTGTTGTCATTTAGGAAAGAAAGGAAAAAGAAATTGACCTTTATTTATTATATACAACAAACCATTTTCTTCTAGGAGTTTTGCATTTAACTTATTTATCTTTAAACAACTCAATGAGGTGTATTTTTCAGTTGAGGAAATCAAGAGAGAAAAATTAATATTGCTTTGATAACACAAGCTACTAAGTAATGCAGCCAAGAATTTAACCCAGGTCCACACGATTACAAAGTTAATATTCTTTTCACTATAAATGCAAACTGGAAGAATAAATAACACCAACCTAATAGTTTCTTCCAGTATTTTATGCAAAGAAGCCTAATTGTCTTTTCCAGATGAACTGTTCTTGGAATATAGCCATGAAGCTGTCTCATACCATACCAACCTCATTTCTCTTTTCCAGTCCTGTATAGTGGAGAACACTACACAATTTAGCATTTGGTTTTTCATAGAAGTATCTATTTTAAAATAGTAGATGTAAAATGTAGATTTTACATCTACCCACTACCCATTACACATATAAAACATCTCCCTTTTCCACCATTATTGGAACGACTAATGTCGTTCCAATTACTATGGTAGGAATTCCATAAAGAAAGAAAGCCAATGGATTTGAGTGAAAACAGAAAAAAAAAAAAAATCCAGGAATGTCTTAAGACAGCTTGTATTGTTAACTTACCCAAGAAGCTGGCCCTCAATTCAAAAATACCTTACACATATGCAGACTAAAATTTTAACATTAAATATTTTGTAGAATTACAGTGTATCTTAAAACATAAATAATGAAATTCACTTTTACCTTACTATTTATTAAAATACATAATTCAAATTTTTTAACAATTAAAATAATGACATAATACAGAAGTGCTAACAAATAAATGGAATCCAGTAGAAAATCTCTAAGTAGACACAATTATGCACATAGATTTAATATGAAATGAAGCAGGTATGGAAGTTAGTGAAAAGGTAATTCCTATCCATCAACAGTTTCTTCTGAGACCACTTAATGAACACTGTGAAGGAGCAGCAGCTTCCTGAAGGCAGGAATTCTAGCTGTTATGTACAAATTATTCTCCAGGCAAAAGCATACTACCTAATGTTGTAGGCATCTACCTAATGTTTTGTTAAATAAATGGACTAAAATTCACTCTTACACACAAAACAGACCAAAAAAATTCTAGATAAAATTTTTTAAATGGAAAAAATTAAAAATTGACAAAGTAAAAATATTGCATATGCACGTCAAAAAGTACATATATAAGATTTAAAAGAAAATGGCCAAATAAAACAAATATATATGTATATCTATAATATAAGACAAACATTAAATGCTTTGATTTAAAATAAGCACTTTTAACTCAATAATTAAAAGACAACTACTTCCAGGCAAAAATTAAATACTCAATAGTGCCGGGTGCAGTGGCACACACCTGTAATCCTAGCACTTTGGGAGGCTGAGACAGGAGAATTGCAAGTTCAAAGCCAGCCTCAGCAAGGGCAAGGTGCTAAGCAACTCAGAGCTGGGGATATGGCTCAGTGGTCGAGTGCCCCTGAGTTCAATCTCCAGTACCAAAAAAATGAAAAAAGCAGGATTTGGCAAAATGATTTTACAGTTTATGGAAAAGGAGAAAAAAAATCTAAAAACCAGCAGGAAAATTGTCAAGGTATTAAAGGTGATTATCTTTGTTAGGTTTAAATAAAATGATAGATGTTCTTATTATTGTTGATTGAACTTACTTTTGTTTTGCAATGAACATGTATTGTTATAGTAATGTAAAAGTAATTTTAAAATCTTTTAATTTTAAAAAATCAAGGAATTTGGTTACCTACTTTCAGGACCTAGGTTTAGTTAATCAGCTATATCTGTGACTTTGCATGTATCAAACATTACTAAGCACTTGACATACATTACTTGATCTGTTCTTTAACCAATTGTTAAGTCTCAATAACTCCATTGGGTGAGGTCCCACTTCAGAAAAAGTGGGATGTTCCAGGTCATGCAGCTAGTGGCAGAGCTGGGTGTGACTGGCCCTCCTTCTATTGATTCCAAAGCTTATGTTCATAATCACAAACTTCCCTGAGGCCTGTTGTGATAAAATGGGCTTTTTGAAAATAAATCCAGAAAACAAATTTCCAGGTAACATACTTTTTAAGAATATGTTTTGATTTTCCAAACAACACACTTATAGTCTTTGGAAACAAGTTTTCTTTGTGTATCACATCTACCTGTTTGCCCTGTTTTTGTCTGTGCCACATATATTATTCCTGAAAGCCATGTCCAGTCAGGTAGGAGGACTGACCCAGAACTAGATTCCTTGGATAGAATCTGACTTTGCTCCTTAAGATCCATAGAACTTTGGGCAGTTAAATTTCACTGGGTCATATTCCTCACCAGTAAAATAAAGATATGATTATACCTACCTCAGGGAGTTCCGGGGAGGACTAAATAAACTTATCCACATGGTGCTTTTTGGATTAAACAAGTGCTAAACACATAACAACCATGGGATTAATGGTACCTGCTACTATCATTATTAACATATTCTCTGAATAATACATTCCCCAAGGGCAAGAATCACAGATTCCATTGCTTTTGAATTTCCCAAAGAGCTCACTAAATGATTGATCAGTGGACTAGAGTCAGAAATATAGTGATTTCTGAAGGAAAGATTTCAGTGCTGCAAATTAATCTCTCTGATTTGACCAGAGTGCTCCCTGTTAACCTTTACTGACTAACAGGAGTTTTGTCTTTATCTGTGTGCTCTGCAGTGGGTGACTAAAACAAGTCACAGCTTCTAGTCTGTCTTGTACTTCTCTATTAAGTATCACTTTTGCTTACTTGTTGAATCTTCAATATTTAAATGCAAGTAACTTTCAGTTCAACAAAGCCTTTTTGGGGGGAGGGATGTAACTCTATGAAGCTAAAAATAGTTAAATATGACACATGAGTTATAAAATCCTTGAATGTTTACCCTTTATAGAAAGGTAACTGTAACCTCTTTGTCTCAGGACAGAATCATGGCTCAAACTTTCACTAAAGGTATTTACTCTGGGTAAATCCAGAGATAGCTAGCAGTGTCCCTGTACTATATGTTACTTTGAAGTCAATAAGCTGAAAAATTCATTTTAGAAAATTCTCTTAAACATTAAGAGTATAACTGTATTCTGATTTTAAAAACAACTTGAAAATTTCAAAACAAATCCATAAATACTGATGTGCAAGTCCTGGCATAATTACATGAGTACTCCTCAGAGCAGGCAGTGAACATTTTTTTTCATACAAATTGGGCCATATTAGACAAACCCAAAGAATCTAATTAAAAGCAATGAGCTTCCTAAGGGCTCAGTCCACAGTCCTACCTGACAATATTTCCATGTTAGTCAGCTTTCCATCAGTAGAACAAATACCTGACATAACTTAGAAGGGGAAAAGGTTTATTTGGCTCACAGTCCATGGTCCCTGTTGTTTTGGGTCTGTGGCTGTGGAGTATATGGTGGCAGAACTACATGGTGGAGTTTGTCTCATAGCCACCAGGAAGCAAAAAAAGAGATAGAAAAGGGTCGGGCTTCCAATATCTCCTTCAAAACCATGTTCCCAATGACCCAATTTCTCTCCTCTAGGCCCTACCTCCTAAAAGTACCATCACCTTCCAATAACACCAAAGGCTGGGGACCAACCAAGCCTTCAACACCAGGTCTTTGAGGGAGATTCAATACCCAAACTATAGCCCTTCTAATAACTAAATATCTTGCATTGAGAAACAAAGAATATAAAAAATCCCATTTCTCAAGACAAATTATCCTGAACTTTTTCTTCTACTGTAATGTTTTCAATTTGAGTTAGTGATAACAACTAGAACAAGAAAGAAACTTGGCTAAATTGAAAAGGTGCATCTAATGAATTACGTTACTTCTAAAGCCTCTAGTGGATCTTAAATGACTTTAGGAGATTACCCAGCTCCTCCGTGGTTTGCCTACAGCCTAACTCATTTCCCAAGGCAACTCTCTCCCCTCCATTCACTTTCCTTCCATTTCCCTGATTCCAGCTAAGCACTACTCACCTTTCCCTAAAGATCATTTGCACTCTTCAGCCTGTGAGTGAAAATGATGATCACTGTGTCTTTGCAAGTGCTGATCCTGCTCCAAAATTATAGCTATTTTTTACATCTATCAAGGCCCTGCTCAAAGGCCACATTTCCTCTTAACCCCATGATAGCAATAAAGGATAAATAAGCCTAGATGCTCACCTCCAATAATGTTTAAGAGCACAATAGACATAATATCTAAATAAAAATAGTGTGCTTGTTTCATAAATGGAGCTTGAAAACAAAAATCCTCAGGCCACCCCCATCCTTCCCACAAGATTGCTGTCTCTAACCCTATACAAACATTTTAGAGCTGCCACTGCTGAAATCTCCCTTTTCTTTCTTTGGGTCTATAACATGTACTTTTCTGCTTACTTTGGCTTTGAATACGTCCCATTTTATATAACATTGCTTGTTTAGACTCTCATATTATTTTCCCTGCTATTTCCAGATAGCAGGAATTGAATTTTGTTCACCCACACTACTTATCTCACCCACACTACTTAACAGGAAACATTGCTCAAAGTAGGTGGTCAGTATCTTAGTGGCCTGGAAATGAGAATGAACAAATTAAGAGAAAAATCAAGCAATGACTAATGAAAGTTAATCTTATGACTTTCAAGTATACACACTAACTGTTCTGTCAATGATCATTTTTAGATCATTCCCACCCTGCCTTACACCACAGAGAGCTATATCTATTTGGTCTCCACAACAATGGTCTCAAACTCCATTTTTAAATAAGAACAAAGTGTTTTATTGTTAAAATTAAGGTATGGACATTCTTCTCCCAATTTACACTCCAAAAAAACATAGATATATGGTTAACATTTAAAATTTTGTTCGAATCTTTTTTATCCCATCTAAAATCTATACACACAATATATAATTAATTGTGTAATATGTCATAGGTTCATGCAAAGAGTACATGATTTTTCAAGTGTTCCTTCTGAATACCAGAGAAAATTACTCTTCCAGCTCTCTATCATAAAAATCTTATTCCCATTTCCCCAAGGAATACAAAATCCTAATGTGTTTTTTTTTAAGGGTATACATTTTTAAAACTGCATAAAGAAAATTCTCTAAAATGTAGACAATAGACAAAAGATAAGGTATTATTTTATTTTACAGTTTTTAAAATAAACTAAAATATAGTGAATATGATTTTCAAAAATTAATATTCCCCAAATATGTGAAAATCTATAAATCCCATTTTGCAAATTGTCTTAACTCTAAAATGCAGCAATTTTTCTCTCAGAGTTAAGCTATAGGCCTATAACAGATACTACCATGGCCTTTTATATACCCACAACCAAGTCATGTCAATTATAAAACCTTTAATTATTTTGTGCTTTATCTACCTACAGTTACTTCTATTTGTAAACAGAGGTATACATACATGCTATATCTGTCATTTCTTTGTACTCTATTTTCTAATCACATTTTTTCTTTCAGATTTTCTTTAATGTTCCTGTTGAGACTGTTATTCTAGGAAAATCCTGATAGCCAGGCTTAACAACAACAACAATAAAAAATAATCCTGCAGCACTGTGAGTATCGATTCATAATTCAATAATCAGATTAAAAGTGCTATGGAAACAAATGTTTACTTTTCTTACATATTCAAGGCATAGTGTGCTGCCCTTCTTTCTCCATGCTGCAGCTGAGCTTAGTTGCTCCCTGTTAAGGAGTGTTACATTCTGTTTTCAAAGAGTGCACTGCAGTGGTGAATACTAAAACCCCTCAACCAACTGCTATTTTCATTAAAGTATTTATTTCCTAGAAAACAAATGAGCTATTACTTTAGACTAAAATCTACCTCTAAAAAATGTTTCATCCAATATTCCCAGCATATTATTATATTATTAAATTATTTTGACAGCTAACACAAGAAAAAAACAACTGCTGTGCTTTTAACCTTTTAACTAATATATACCATGAATTAGTTAAATTCTTACCTGGTAGAATAAATTCAGCCCTGCCTAAGAGGGGAAAAAAAAAACCTTGATATTTTTCTAAGATTCTTGGACAGTGTGTATTTCAATAGGTTTATGAATCACAAAGGTTCAAAAATAGCCTGTATTTTTTTCCACAGTAAATCTAAACTCAAGTTCTTATTTCTAATCTGTCTTGTTTTTTCCAGAAAGTTGCCTATCAATTTAAAATTAAGAGGGCATTAAACTGTATATATCTAACAGAAATGTTCTAATAAAAGTATTAAGAAAATATAGATGTTCATTTGCATTCTATGGACAAATATGTTTAGTCTTAAAACTTTCCATAGTACTTAATATTTCAAAAATATCAAGAGTCTCTCTGTTTCTTTCACTTTCATCAAGTAATGCCAAACAGATTCAGGAATCTCTAATTGAAATTTCTTTTTCTGTCTGAAACTGAAAGCAGACATTTTCTTACACAGAATTCACATTTTTTGGAACACTGTGAGACATTGGTCCTATTAATGTCAATTAATTAATTTTGACAGTTTAGTGGATGGTTTATTCAGCTATTAGTAGATAGACTATTGTCTTCATTTGTGCATCATGTCAATGTTATTTTTCATGTTATAATTAATAGAGATATTTTCAAGAGAATTTTTGACAAAGAAAATAATTATCTTAAATAATTTTTAAAATCTGTGACCAAGGCAATCATGGAGTTCTTTTAGTATTCGGTGACTAGATAAAGATTTTCTTTTTGAGAAACTGTGCTTCCAATTATCTGAATATAAAAATTAGAAAATTCACTGTTTTTCTTCTGATTTGGCTTCCAGCAAGCTCAGGGCTGAACTAAGGACCCATTCTCAATATATGCTTTCCTCTTCATATTTAAGTATATTGTCTTCATCTTTTCATGGCCCTTTAATCATGGTTATTTCTATTTTATGCCAATATATCTAAACTCTATAGAAAAAAGCAGAAGGTTCATTAATTTTAACAAAAAATTTATTCCAAGCCATTTATTATATCCACTGTATGCCACTCATTATCCCAGAGGATGAGAATACAGTTAGTTACAAGATCATTTTCATGACAGAAGTGAATGTGTTTGCTATATCCTTAAAAGAGAGAAAAACCTGCCCATCAAACCAATTTCAAGAATATGGACATTTAAGGGCTTTCCTTAAAAGAAAACCCTGCCAACATCAATTTTAATCCCCAAGAAGAGTTCAGTTAATACAGTGAGTGTTGATATCTTCTGGCTGCTGTTTACTGGGGTATGGAAAACCTTACTTGCTACACAACCCTCTTTTCAGGGTCCTACAATAAAACAGTCTTCATCCTTAGACATGTGCTAAGCACCAGTAATACCATAAAATAAAAGTTTTTAAATGAAAATTCCCTTAATAGCAGAGATCAATTTAAACATTGTAACTTCCAGGAAAAGAGAGTTTGGGATCTTAGATGTCCTCTCTTGGAATATTTGATATAACAAATAAATAGCTACTAATGGGGCAGAAATAATGCAGGTGTGTGGCTGACAAGACAAGAATATTGTTAAAACAGGTAAATCAGCTCCCCTTTGAGATGACTTCAAGGTTCCTGGGCTAAAATTTATCCTTGGTTTTGAGCTTTGTTTTGCTTTACTGGTTTGCAAATTTGTGTCCCACAGTGACCCTAGACTGGCCTGCCTCCTGCCATCCTGATGTTAGGAAAGGTATTGAAATTCACAAGTATCTTGCCCTTGGCTTCCACTCCCCTGGCTCAGCATTCTCACACATTTTAAGGTGCTGCCGGCTCAGCATAGCCATGTATTCAAGGAAGACGTCCCAGCCAGGCTGCCCACAGATACACTTGTGCTTATCACCTGCCCCAGCAATTGCAAATAGACTAGGACTTATCAGAGGAACCTGTTTATCTTCCCTTTGTGGGAGAGAGCCCTGTAAATAATTACATTTTTAAAAGTGTACAATATTGGACTTCTCCGCTTGAACTATGTGCATTTGGTTGCAGAAAGGTCTCTAAATAACAGAACTGCCCTGATACCACTTCTGACAAAACTAATTTTAACATTTTTAAAGTGGTATGCTTTTGATAGCTTTCTGAGCCAAATGCTATTTACAATTATAAATAATAATAAATAATTGTAAATAGTCTCAGGGATTCAGAAAAGCCACAAGTAACAAAGTGTGACAAAGGATCTTTAAAAATCAGAGGGCTCTAATGAAGAGAAAGGCAGACCAAAAAGAATAAAAAGAGACCCCAATTCATTCCCAAAATGCCACAAGAGAAGTTTTAGAATTACAGCAAAGCAATCACTTCATTAGTTTGTGCTACAAAACAAACTTTGTGGGACAAGAGAAGACTTGTTCAAGATTGTCAAATGTATCAATATTGATATGAAAACTAAGTTCATAATAAATGGGTAAGGAGAGAGTCTTCTGAGAGGAATATCCAAACCATTGAATTGGATATCTTCAGATCAAATTTCATTGGACATACCATTCTCAGGCCACTAAGAGAGTTAAATCACATAAGCACAAAACACGGGCAAAGGACCAGTTTCGCTAAGGCGACCGTCTCCCTTCCATTCCCTTTAGATCTGTCGTCCTGGCCTTTCTTTCTCAAGAGCATTTCGTTTCTAGGACAGTCCTCCCACCATCACCACCATAATATTTATCAGTCTAATTATCTCATTATTCAAATCTTTCAAAAAGAAAGAAAGAAAAGAACTGCAGGTTACTCTACTCGCGGGCATCTTTTCTTCTACTCGGCTTCTTAGTAAGCGTTCAACTAACTTTCCCTGAAAAAGATGTTACCGAAGGGCAATGAGGCTTAAAATCCCGCCGTTCTCTCATTTTCTCTCCTTTCTCTTTGCGTATGCCACTCTACAACTCCTCACTCCGCCCCCACCTCCAATTCGCGAACTTTTTAAAGCATGCTGGGGGCAGCAGGCTTTGAGAGAACTTCCTTTTTCTCCTTCTAACACAGGGACAGGGGACAGACAAGGTACCTAACCAGGGGACAGGCAAATGGCATATTTGAGGGGAATAAAAGATCTAATGGAAAAGTCGCTCTAATTCGGTATTATTTTAAAAAATAAATGAGCATACCCTTTCCATAGTGTTCAAAATACTGTCTTTTGTTCTATGCATTCTTTGACACAACGCCTACTCTGTACCAGGCACTGTTCTAAACATTTTAGAAATATGACCTTCTTTGCTTTAAAAAATATATATAGACACATTAAATCCTTGTGTGCTTTCGTCCTTGCTGTATTTTTCTTTATGACGTGGCACAGCGGTTAAGTCTTCAAAGACAAATATGGAAAAACTTTAAGCAGTCACTACTTTATTGCAAGCAAACCATTTCCTTCTGCAATTTTTCGCCATCATTATAATTAAATACACTAGTACAGTGAGGGGGAAAACTTAGTTTTTTTTTTTTTTTTCCAATTATGATTTCAGGTTTTGCCTCAGGCGTTTGGAAGCGCCCGCTAATTTGCTCGCGTGGCAAACGTTAATAGCACTTGTAGGCATTCTGAAAAAACGTGCAGTCCTCACCCAGAGCTGTGAAGTTAGCTCACCACTGATGGGCAGCCGCGCGTTCACCTGTGGCTAGGAAGCACTGACCACCCGCGCGCTCAGTCTGGGGAGGTGGGGCCGGGAACCAGTGTTCGATGGGCTCACCCTCTGATGGATTGCAGGGACCTGGAGCGGGGGTGGCGTCGGGTGCTGGCCTACTCTGCTCTGAGCAGCGCTCTCAAGCAGCCTGAGCTACCGCGGACAGAGGCCCGAAGTCCCACGAAGGCCGGGGACCGGCTTGAGGCTGTTAGCGGAGCTGGAGAGTGACCACCACTCGCGGCCCCGAGGCCACACACTGGCCCCGGTCTAGGCCCGCCAGGCCCACCCGCTCCACGCCGATTGTGTGATTAGCCCCAGGTTCCGTTTCAGAAGCCAAAACGGAACGTTTCGGATTTCTGTTCACAAGGTTATTGAAGGCACCGCGATGGGGACCGCACAAAAGAGACCGAGCCAAGTGCGGAAGGAGTTTTGTTTTAATCAGAGCTTAACACGCAGACTGCAGGTCCTCTGCGTTGGCCCGGCTCCTTCCCGCACTCTCTGAGAGCAATTCTCGCCCAGGTTCAGTCTTTTCATGTTCACATCTTTTCCTTTTCTCCTTCCCGACTCACTGGTCTGTTAGGAGAGAATGGACTGTCAAAGAGATGCCCTAGGCAGATCCCCAGAAAAATAAGAATGCGTATATGGCGCAGGCTCCTGGGAAGTGCAATATGCCCCTTTCTCAAACGCCTTTTTCCCCCACCAAGCACAGAACTGTCCCGACGCTAAGCGTGGAGTCTCGGGCAGGACCGCAACCCACAAGCCGCCCTCGACATGGTACGTAAAAGCCACAAAGGGTGAGTGGACCCCGGCTTCCTAGGCTCTGTCCCTCACTTCCTGCCCTCCCGGAGATACATCGGCGTAACCGGTTCAAAAATCCTACAAAACGTAAAATGAGTAGCTTGAAAACATGGTTTAAAAGCACAACTGGAGTTCTAGACAACCCACGTTGCTCAGTGCACTAATTACTACTGGACACTTACTGGGACTTTAAAAAAGAAATTGAATTTCCAAGCACGAATCTTCACGTCCTGAATTCTAATTAATTCTGCGGATGCGACTGCACACGCCAGGGAGATTGAGACAGAAGTTGTGCACTTATTTGGATCATCCAAGCCCAAGAGACTCGAATTTGGAACCCTAAAGTGTGTCCTGAAATCCCCTCATCGTTGCTCTAGTCCTTTCTACCATCAGAGTAGACAAAACTCCAGCCCATGGTCTACTCAGCCGGGTATGCTAAACAGTTCTCGTGGCCGAAGACGACATGGAAATAACTAAGGTATAGCAAATCGGACAACAGTCGGGCCCTCTCAAACCCTCCGACCGCCAGCGGTTAAGTACCTGGTCGGGGAAACTCGCGTCTTTATCTGTCCACAGCCCAGAGGCCGCGGAAGTAGCCTCAGGAGTTGCCAGAGGGAAAAGCAACACTGATTTAAGGTTTTCAAAAACCCCAGAGGGCAAATATGACCGCTGGGGTCAGCCACTCATCAGTTTTGGTCCAGACAAGGGACAGCCGAGCAGGGCGGTTCGGTTAAGCCACGGCGCCTCCCGACGTCACACACGCTTGTTCACACTCAGCCACGCGCTCGGGGTTATTCTTTAAACACAGGACTAAGACTCCCCGGGCGAGACCGCCAGGAGCTGAGGAGGGCCAAAACCCCAGGTCCAGAGCCCGCCCCTAGCCGGCTCGCCTCCGCCTGAGCCGCGCCGGCGTCTACGCCCGTGCGCTTCACTAGCTGGAATTAAGCAGCCCGCGCTTACGCTCTCCGCGGACTCTCCCAGCCCGCGCGCAGCTCTAGGATCCCAGGTGCGCGGCGGCCGCATTCCCACGCCTTTGCGGGAGCAACGAGGCGGGCATTGGCGAACACGGCCACGCCCCCTCACCCCAGCCAATAACGAGGCACACCGGCCCCCGAGGAGGCGGTGCCTGGCGGGCGGCGGGGTGGGCAAGCTGGGGGTGGGAGAGGTGACCCCGCCCGTGCGGGGGGGCGTGGCCGGCGCCGGCTCTTGCGGCGGAGCAGTGTTGCGGCGTGGGAAAAGAGCCGTGAGGAGCCGACCGCGCCGCCGCTGAAGCAGCGCCTGCAGAAGTCCGGGGAGGGAGTAAGAGAAGGGGAAGGCGGGGAGGGTGTTGCACCCCGCTCAGCGTCGGTGATTCCGGCCAGGCTGCGCTGGTAGCAGTTTTTGCCGCGATGAAGCGCCCTTGCGAGGAGACGACCTCCGAGAGCGACATGGACGAGACCATCGACGTGGGGAGCGAGAACAATTACTCCGGGTGAGCGCGGGTTGGGCGGGAGCTGCCAGGGCCGAAGGGTGTCAGGGAGCTTTGTGCACGAGGGTTTCTTGGAAATCCCGAGGCTTCCGTCTGCAACGTCCTGGTAGAGAGAATAAAGTTTTGCCCGAGAAACTTTGAGTGGTGGGCACTCGTTTAGCGTGAGTTGGGGTGGGGCGAGAGTTGTGGGTTTTCACTCTAGGGGTGGGGCAGAGCACTGAGGACGCTACTGAAGTAGAGAGTGCAGGCGTTGGCGAGGGAGGGTCCCTGGCTGTCAGCTTTGGGTGCGCGGATAGGCACGTCCGGGCGACTGGAGACGCCCCCGCTACTGAAGCGGTATTTGAGGGCACTTCCAAAATAGCTCAGGAGAAAAGAAAAAACAATTGGACTTTGTATTTTTAGAGAGGTTTGTTTTTTGGAGCAATTAAAACAGTCTACGACGTCAAGGCTAAGTAAGTTGAATTGTGCAGGTTAACCGTGTGTGATTTGTCTATCACGCCAGTGAGTGACAGATGTAAGACTCGGATCGGGCATTTCTTTGACTGATAGTTCTTAAGCCTGGAAAGATCGGCGTCCTGATCACAGAAGCCAGACCTCCACTTTGCTGTGACAGAGGGAGATTACCAAGGCATTTTAGAGCCAAGGCGGGTCAAATGATAATTGCTTCTAATTGGCATCCCCAGAAGCACCTTAATTATTTATCTGCGGCTGTCACTCAAAGAATGAAATTCTTTCTGCATTTGGAAAATTGGATTTCTTTCACATTCTTATTCGAAACAAATGAGAGCCTAGAAACAGCAAAAGCACCCATACTTACATGAAACGTTTGCAAAATGTCTAATTATTAAGGTGTTGTCGTGTCATCTTTAAAACTGAGAAACGAAAGATGTCACGTGAAATGTGAAACCAGTAGAGAAGGAGTGAGAATGAAGGGGTTAGTTAATTCAGAAATAAGATCCAGAAATGAGAAGGTGAGGTAATAGGAACCTGGTGTGTGCAACATTTCTGAAATGAAAGAGAACAAATAACAGGTCCTGGAGAATTTGAGCCATAAGGAAGCATAGTAATTATGAATTATAAAGAGAAAGAGATACAAACTAGAAAGAGTGTAAAAGTTATAAGACCAAATAATAATTTGAATTTTCAATATAAAAATGCCTTTTCATTAGTAAACTCAAGGTGGATTGCAGCTTCTGGAGTTGTAAGCTTAGTTTGAAGGCTGAGTGACACCTATGGTTTCATTTTCAAAGTGAAGCATTTTTACCTAGTACTAAACCTAATTTTAATTTCCCTATTATTCCATATGTAATTTAGGTTATTTTGGAACGTTAGTGTGCAGAACATCAAATTTGTGGGGTTTTTTTCCTTGTAAGATACGATTAGTTCAAGTTCTGAAGTAGTAATAACTTCTCAACATTTTAAAGTTTGAATCTAGGGACAATAGTTTGATGTGTGATGACTATTTCATAGTGCTGTTATGAAAGTGTTATGTCTGAAAGTGATATTACTTTGTTCAGTGTGTCTGACAGGAGGGAGGACCACTAGAATTGGCATCTGGATTACCAATTTAATATTTTTCAAAGGCATAATTCCTACCTGAAAAGAGACAGAAGGGCCCAAAACAAGGCTATTAAGAGGAAAGTAAAATCTGATAATAAAATAACACAGGCATGAATTGTGCACTTTGAATATTTAATGGATGCCAGGAAGTACCCAGAACAAACTATTGTTATGTTAATGCAGCACCTGACATACTCTTCCTATTTCATAGGCAAAGTACTAGCTCTGTGATTAGATCGAATTCTCCAACAACATCATCTCAGATTATGGCAAGAAAGAAAAGGAGAGGGGTATGTGATTTTTTTCTTTTTATTTCATGTAATCCAGTCTAAATGTGTAACAGTTGTGTTTTTCCATTATGAGTAATTTTATTATTCATGTATTCATAAACTTCTGTTGTTTTGCTTTCTTTGAGATAGATTATAGAGAAAAGGCGCCGGGATCGGATAAATAACAGTTTATCTGAGTTGAGACGACTGGTGCCAACTGCTTTTGAAAAACAAGTAAGCTCCCCCCCCCCTGCCCCCAAAGCCCAAAGAATCTGATTCTCTCATCTGGGAATGTGAGTTTCTTGTTAAAGCTCATTAAAATAATGGTGTATGTGCCCTGATCTGGCACAGAGCAGCTATTTCAATAAAATGCTTTGTTGTGGCAAAACTATTAAAAAACATAATCCATCATGAAGTTGAAAAACATTTCCATTCTTTAACTTATTTTCCCCTTTAGGGTAACAGTGTTCATGCTTTCTTCTGTTCTTTCTATGAATACCAGTGGTGGTTTTGTTTAAAACTGTGCTGTATGTAGTATTTTTCATAACATGTATGTGAAATATCATTTTTCTCAAACTTCCAAAAAAATCTTTTTAATTAAAAATAAATAAATAAAGAGCTCAGGAAATAACTTTCTAGTTCTACTTCCTAAATAATACTACTAATACAATTTATTTACCAAGCCACTTGCTTTCATTTTTAATCCCTAGGTTAATAGAATGATGTTTGATTTGGGGCATATTTTGGAAAGTTGGTAAAAATCAAATTAGTGATAAATGCCTCTTTTCAGGGTTCAAATATTCTTTTACAAAAAGCAATTTCATACAGAAAAGCAGAAAGCCAAGTGTTTAAATCTTCCTTTGTGGTTTTTGAAGAGCCATGTTTCTCCTCCTGTAGTGGCTAATGGCACAGATTTCTAAGAGCATCTTTCAGAGGATGTGGCAGCATGTCCTTGTTGAAAATATTTTCAATTGAATTCCAAATAGCGTACAAGAACGCAGTTTGTTTATTCCATTTTTTTTTTTTGTTTATTTCATGAATCCACAAACATTATAAAACAAGTCCAACAAAGACCTTGGACAGTTTCCAAAAACTGCAGTTTTAGTTATTGGTCACTTTCACTGAAACTACTTGTACTTCTTCATGGAAAAGTTGAACACTGACAGAAGTACAGGATGTGATATGCTATTGATTATATATCTTTAAGAGGAAGACACCCAATTTAATATGCTGAGACTGTTTTTGTTTTAAATACAATGAAAATTATACTTTTGATTAGTAGCATTTTCAATGACAAAGGCTGCAAATTAAAATGTCAGTGATAAATGTTTTTTAAATTTTGAATACTGAAATGTCAGTAGTTATGAGGAGCAGTCAGTCTGGTGTGCCCATTCTTTCTTGATTGGTTAGTGTTTTTCCCCCCTTAAATGTTAACTTAAAACAAACCTTAAGAACAAACCTCAGTTGTTTGGCAGCTAGTTACAATAAACATAAGCCTTCCCGTTAGCAGGGCTTGGCTACCAACCCTAGGGAGCTGGCCCTGTCACAATATGATTAGAAGAGTGTTTAAACTTTAGAGTTAAATAACTCTAACACTCTCGCCATGTCCTGGGTGCTGATAATTTTCACAAAACAAATGAAACATAGAAACCTGGAATAAACTTGGGAATCCTCTTTAAAAAAAAAAAATGGTTTAATCATTTAGCTCTTCCAGGAAATTAGATGCCACCCACAGCCGCCTGACAGTTTGAGGTGATCCATTTGTATTTCAAATCGTTTCCAGGGGTTGCCTTATTTTAAAAAGGGAGACATAAAAATATATTTGCAAGACAAATTTTATTAAGAACTTTTTTTAAAGGTTTAAAAGTCCTTAAACACTTATGATACTTCCTAAATAAGTTGTAAATTATTCCTTTTTATTTGTGATCATGAAATTCACAGTGACACCTGCTGGTAACTATTAAGGGATAAAAAACACCTCTTAAATGTGTTTTTTGTTTTTTTGTTTTTCTTCTTGGTTTTGCTTACTGGTAGCCTTTATGAATAACCTTAAGGATTTATCAGAATTTTCTATTTTTGAATCATCTACTCTTAACAATAATTTACTAAAATCCTATGTCCTGTCTTCCAGAGTTGGTATTCAACTGATCTAGACTTCATCATTATATGAATGCTGAATGCCTTCTAATAAAATATAATATTAACCAAGGTAGAGATGAAATACAAAGTTCGAGATTTTTGCAATTTTAATACATTTTGTGGAGTGATCTTAGGAATATAATTATGATTAAAAACCATTTATTTGATGCCTTATTTTGGTCTTTAAAAATTAAAATGGCAAGTGCCTATTATTAGGTATGACACAGTAGTGAGTGTTTTCATGTAAAATTTGGGAAGAATTCAGATTTCCCTATGAAGATATTAAATTTAGAATTTTCTAGTGAGAGGTAAAATTGAAAGCATAAAACTAGATTCCATCTATAATGTTCCAAGTTAATTTCTGTAAGACTTAGGAGACTTTATTATTTGTTTATGAAGGGATCTGCAAAGTTAGAAAAAGCTGAAATATTGCAAATGACAGTGGATCATTTGAAGATGCTTCAGGCAACAGGGGGTAAAGGTAAGTTGGTGGCTTTGTTTTTTATTCCCTTTCTACCTTTCTCTTTTCATCTTTGCCTCTAATGTTGTAAGGAAGTCATAGTTGAACAGTTCTTTAACAAGCTGAGATAGGCGGCCCCAGATTAAAGCCATGGAAATCAATGCTAATGGCAGGATTGAACTCGTGGGAAAGAACTTCTGTAACAAAAGAAGCACTTGACCCTGGGCTTGTGTTTGCTTTCATAATACTGTGGGAGTAAAGCTTCATTCACAGCAGCCTAGTCAGAGATTTGTTTGGGATTTAAGAAGCGCATGCTGGAATCTGTACAGAAAGACAAAACAAACACACAAACATCTAAACATAAACAGGAGGTTAGAAGTAGTCCTTCTTTCTTCTTCTTTCTCTTCCTCATTCTTCTTTCTTTTTTCCTTTTGCTTCATTAAATCAAGGCCAGGATTCAAAATAATTTAAGAATTGTAAAGGAAGTAACTAGAATTGTTTTCATTATTGTTTTCAGAGTTTGGTTGGTCTTGGCTTTAAACAAAGCATTTGAAATGCAGGTAGGAAATATCTCTATTAGAAACCATGAACAGAATTGACTCATTCTTGGGCAAGGCAGACAGGAGTCTGCTCTGGGCCCAGTTCCCTAGAGAGATGTTCTCTGTACTGGACAGTACCTTGGGAAGGAACTTTTACGGGGTCAGAGAGGGATCAGTATCTCATTCTGAAAGTAGACTTGAGATACTAAAAGCTATAATATCCATTCAGATTACATTATCCCACTTCCCCAAATATCCCTTGATTGGTGACAGATTTGATTTTGCTTGTTTGTAGCTTTTTCACACTTTGGAAGCCTTTGATATTAATCTCATCCAAAAGTGTTATTCAATATATTTAACCACTGAATAATGAGAGGGTACTACAAGGAGTTAAGTGTTAAACTAAATACTGGAAGCCTTCTGTGCTCAGCATTAGCCTTCTACTAATAGCTATTATTTCTCAATCAGGGCAGAGCAAAACCTTGGAGGGAAGTGACTTTTTACCAGTTTGAGAACTGGTATATTATCAACCATGCCCTTAACCGTCTTTTACCTATGTGAGGTAGAAAGTGATTATTGTATAGGAAGTTCACACATTATGGCTTATCCCAGGCTATACTTTCCCAAGAAGCCGTCCTGAATGAATAAAGAGTAGTATCAGATACAAACATTCTTGTAATGTAGAGAAAAGAATTTAGTTAAATTGTAGAAGCCAGTGACCTAGCCTAGTTTGGCTACTGCCTTGCCTTTGACCTGAAACAGATAATCTGCTACTCTTTGAGGCTTCAACTAGCAGGATGAGCTCCAAAGGCATCTCCAGCATCATGAGTATGTGTCCACACCTGCTGTTTCAGGAAGTTAAGAGACTGAGCTAGTGATGGTGCAAGAAAAGTGTAATTGCTCTCCTTCCCTTGGCATTATTAGTCCCAAGGCTAAGACATGTTATCAGAGTTTCAAATATTTGGCATGACTTGTACTTCTAAAGAGTAATATTGTTCTTTGGCTTCATAATAAAAGCTGAGTTCCATCTTGGTTGCTATTCTTGGCTACTGAACAGTCCTAAAATCCATCCTGGAATAGTTTATGAGTGGACATTTCCAAGTAGACACATGCAAGTCCCCTGACTGCTGGGTCATGAGAGAGGGTATAGAACAGGAGAATATTGGGTCTTAAGGGGGACTGGCAGTTTGGGCTTGCATGATTAAAGACTCCCAGCTGCCTCAAAATGTCAGGGTGAGGAATATGGACTCTAGTTTGGTTGCCTTTTTCTGACTTCTATCTTGACTGTTTGTTAGCTCTATGACCTGAGGTAAATTACTAACCCTCTCTCAGCCCCAATTTCATCATCTGTAAAATGAAGATGGTAACTGTTCATCTCACAGGGTTATTGTGAGTAAATGCACTTAAAGATTTAAAGTCCGTAGAATCATGCTGGCACAGAGCATAGTTATGGACACATGTGCTATGTTGGCCCGAGATCCATTCACAAGAGACAGCTACTCATCATCATTTCCCTCTGCATTCAACAATAGGATATGAATTAAATAATTTATATTTCATAAGATGCAACAGAAGACTCAGCCATATACAGCAACATAGCTGGCAAACCACAAATGTCACTTACTTCGTGACCACAAATAAAAATTCCCAGAAGCTCCTAGAGTTTCAAATCTGTTAGTTCAGTTCATTCTTTATAGTCCATCTTGGTATTTTGGTGGTTTTGGAGAGGATTTGGTAGAGTGAGCTAAATGTCTAAATTTTGGGAGGTTTGTAGACTCTAATCACTACCTTCCTCCTCCTGTCACAGAAATCAAAAGACTGCAAAGCCTTGCAGAGAACCCTGAGGATTGAAATGTGAAATCTTTCCATGGAGACGTTAGGAATTTCTCCTCCTAATCCCAGGGGCTTTGTTGACTAGCTGTGCCAAGGTCTTGGGATGATATCTGGTTTTGCTGCCCATCTTCCACATTCCATTATATTCTCTTGGATCAGCATTGTGCTGTTGTTTCTGTTTTAATGGTGAATATATTTGCCCCAAACATCTTTTTAGGATTTCCAGATTTCTACTGGAATTCTAGCTTTAAAGTTTTGAGTATATGTGATTAATCTTTTCCAAAATACTTTGATTCCAACTTAAGATAGTCTAATTTTTAATAGATGATAAGCATGTAATACTTTGCTCTGAGAAAGCATAAATATAATATAGTATAATATATAATATAATATAATATATAATATAATATAAAATGCCTTAGATGAAAATAATCTTACTTGAACATGCTATTTCTCACTCATGTACGCATACATCCAAAATGTGTGTACAGTAAGCTTCTAATAAGAAAATTACTTAAAAAGAAATTGCAAATGAGAAGAATCAGCAAAGGATATATTTAGGTACACTGGTGATCAAAGAAAGTGCCATTTCCCCAAATATCTATCATCATGCCCTAAATTGGCACTATAACAATCAGATATCACTATTTCCTATTCTAATGTATTATCTCTGCATGAAGGAAGAGTGATAAAAGTGGCTCAGCATTAGCCATTTTTATGGTAATAACCATACAGATGTGGGAGGTTGGTGCATATACACAGATAAAATTAATACACATTTCCCCCTTGGGTAGATGCCAGATAAAAGGCAAATAACCAACAAAAGAGATACATATTTGAACTTCAGAAAAACTTTGATTAAGGCTGGTGCTGTAGTTCAGTGGCAGAGCACTTGCTTAGCATATGTGAGGCACTGGGTTTGATCCTTAGCACTACATAAAAATAAACAAATAAAATAAAAGCATGATGTTCATCTACAACTACAAAAAATTTTACAAAAAGAAAAACTAAAGGGCTGGGATTGTAGCTCAGCGGTAGAGCGCTTGCCTTGCATGCGTGAGGCCCTGGGTTCGATCCTCAGCACCACATACAAAGCAATAAAATAAAGACATTGTGTCCATCTACAACTAAAAAATATTTAAAAAAAAAAAATAAGAAAAACTAAGATTATGGAATAGTAATCTCATGTTACTAGAACACCCTTGCATTACCTGATAGAAAAATCAGATCATCAAATTAGCAACCAATTAAAAATAAAAACTTCATTTTGTTTTCATTTACTTCATACAAAATAATAACAAGATGTTTTCACTTTGTGATGAAAAAACATTGTGAGTTAAAAAGCACTTATGAATTACTGAAATAGCACATTTCTAAAAGTCCTCAAGCTGCTAATTAGCATTTTATAGTCTGTTAAAACATCAAAAAAGGTATTTCAGATAAGTCCTTTAATTTCCAGCTCTGTGACAGAGGCAGAGAAGCCGTTACTATTTCCATGAAAAAGTTTGCTGGGGAATGTCATTATCCCACAATACTAAAGAAGAGACACCATTTTTTTTTCCTGGAAGGTTGGAAACCAACGTTGTTAATTTTTTACCCAGCCGATATTTACTTGCAAGAACAACTGTGACATATTGCATTGCCAATGTTGTCACACGTGCAAGTTTGGAAGTATACCTTCTTCTACAGAAATTAAAACCATAAGTAGCAGGCAATATATTTAGAAAGGATTATCATTCTACTTAAATATCCTAAAGGGCACAGTGGGAATCATGTAATCTCATTTTGCTCCTCCTTATCTCCCCATCTCCCCCCACCCGACCCCACTCTCCTCAAACTGTTTTTAGGCTACTTTGACGCACATGCCCTTGCCATGGACTTCATGAGCATTGGATTCCGAGAGTGCTTGACGGAAGTGGCCAGGTACCTAAGCTCTGTAGAAGGCCTGGACTCCTCAGATCCACTGCGTGTGCGCCTAGTCTCTCATCTCAGCACTTGCGCCTCCCAGCGGGAAGCAGCCGCAATGACATCCTCAATGGCTCACCACCATCACTCCCTTCATCCGCATCACTGGGCAGCAGCCTTCCACCATCTTCCTGCAGCCCTGCTCCAACCCAATGGACTCCATGCCTCGGAGTCAACACCTTGTCGCCTCTCCACAACTTCAGAAGTGCCTCCTACCCATGGCTCTGCCCTCCTCACAGCCACATTTGCCCATGCAGATTCTGCCCTTCGAATGCCATCAACAGGCAGCGTCGCCCCTTGTGTGCCACCTCTCTCCACCTCTCTCTTGTCCCTCTCAGCTACCGTCCATGCTGCAGCTGCAGCAGCCACCGCAGCTGCGCACAGCTTCCCTTTGTCCTTCGCGGGAGCATTTCCCATGCTCCCCCCAAATGCAGCTGCAGCAGTGGCAGCAGCAACAGCAATCAGCCCACCCTTATCAGTGTCAGCCACGTCCAGTCCCCAGCAGACGAGCAGTGGAACAAACAGTAAACCTTACCGACCCTGGGGGACAGAAGTTGGAGCCTTTTAAGTTATCCTTGAACTTCTTGCAATTGTAATTGAATGTCCTTCATTTCAGAGTCAGCTTAAAATCTCTGCACCATGAAGGTAGCCATACAGATACCTACAGATCCACAAAGGAACAATAAAGCTATTTGAGACACAAACCTCACGAGTGGAAATGTGGTATTATCTTTTTTTTCTTTTTTTTTTTTTGTTTAAGGCAGCTTGGTAACTGACATCAGCAACTTTTGAAAACTCACTGATTTCCATTAAAAGTTTCCTGGAAAATACATGGACTATAACATTCAGCTACATGTGCATCTGCACAATCGAATTGGGAAAGAAAAATGTCATGACTGAATTCTCTTGAAACTAGATGGGGAAAAAAATCCATCTTTTCTAAGTGCCTGAGCTAAAGAAGGTTTTCTTCTGAACATGCAACATTGCACAAGTAAAGAAGAGTGTAGGTATTAGGTTAAGAAAGGAGAGGAACAGAAGTCTTGCATTAGGCTGAAGACAATGCCAGAATACTCTGTTGAAACCAACAGTTTTTATTGGTCAAAAATATTGCTGAAAATTATTTTCAAGTTGAAAGACCTAGTTTGATCTGAGTTTGCTTTCTTTGTACAGACTTGCCAAGCAGTAACATTTAGCAGTGAATTGGTATAAACAATTATTCCATCAGTACCCAGATTAACAAGCATTTCTGCTCTTCCTGCAAGCCCCCAGGCAGTTTTTTTAGATGGTTAAAAATATGGTGCTTCTTAATATAAACCTTACATTTATATAGTGCATCTAGAAGCAATTGCCTACTGTGCGCCTACCAGAGACCAATTCATGCCAACTTGGAAACCCTCCAGTTTGCAAGACTTTGGATTAATTTATTCAGTTTCATTTGGACTATTTTTATATATTTATTCTCTTCATTGTCTCCATATAACATTTTACATCTAATCTTGTCACCTTTTTGGGAGAAGTATTTCTGGAGGTGATGAGGAAAGGAGAGAACATTGGGAAGAGAAAAACCACAGTTTTAAAATATTCTTGGTCAAGTTAGTGATCACATTTGATCCCAAATCAAGATGAATGTATGCAATGGGATGTACATATTATTTTGCCCATGCCTAGATTAGTACTACATAATGCTGTTTTGTTTTTTTGATTTTTGTTTAATGGCAAAATAATCTCTTAATACATTGAAATTGAGCACGTGAGATTTTATATATGGAAGATAAAGACACAGCATGTATTATTATGCACTTCATTTCTCTGCTGTGTGGAGAAAGCAATAAACATTATGAGAATGTTAAACATTATGCAAAATTATACTTTTAAATATTTGTTTTAAAATTGCTATACCTTGTCTTTTTTGCATTACTTTGTAACCTCTTTCTATGCAAAAGTCTACATATCACTAATTAAATGAAGTCCTTTTTGACTATTTGTATGTGGATGAGTTGATTTTCAGATGGAAAGCTGATATGAATTTCAAGTGAGGCCTTCTTTACATGGCTTTTCTCCATGTATTTCAAAATCATTTGTATAATTCACAGCTCACTTGAAAATAGCATTCATATGAGTTTATAAATCAATTAAGCATAGGCAGATGAAACATTTGGAGGCAAGAAGTGATCAGTTTCCTTTGCCTTTTAATCTTAACCATGATTCTTGGAAAAGCACAAATGCAATACTTCCAAATGTAAAAATACCTTATGTATAATGATCTAGAATGCATAATGCATTTTGTAACTGAAAAGCATTTGTGAAATGTCTGTAAACATCATATAACTACATAATAGGCATATGCATGCATACAGAAAATTTATTTTTTGATGTAGATATATTATGGGCATTGCCCCCTCTCTGAAGCCTGAAATAAGATATAAAGTTACTGAAATGCTTGCACCAAACAACATGAAAAGAAAGAAATAGAGTATATTTCTCATGTGCATCAATATGCTCAAAGTATTTGCAGGAGAGTTATATTTCTGTCCACAAGTGGGTAAAGAAGGGGTTGCAAATCATCTTATTCCTCCTGTCTATAACCCTGTGGTTCTGATGCCTTTAGATACTTGTGATGGAAGTAGGTAGCAAATAAGAAGATAGATCTTAGAGTTTGGGATTATTTTTCTTTTTTGTGATACCTAGGGCCTCGTGCATGCTAGGCAAGCATTCTACCACTGAGCTGCATTCCCAGCTCTGGAGTTTGTTTCCTAATCATGATTTATAAACAATAGTCATATGAAGTGATTTTTATTTTAAGATCTTAAAGTCTGTTCTGTGCTTGGTGTAATGACAACATTCAGAGAACAGTGTTTCCTTTTTTCAAATGCAAACTGCTTTAAAGATCAAGAATTTTTTTAAAATTTGAATTAAATATTTTAAGACAAATCCCCTTTCCTACTCCTTCCCTCATTTCTCCTCTTAAATTTTTTCCTTTCCAGTTACAAAATATGGGTTAATTTTTTAGTTAAATGGGTTTTTTTAGCAAACCAAAACGCCTCATAGTGGATAAGTCAGTGTTCCTTAAGATAATCTTTGCCAGTAATTTCAGTAGTTTCAAATTAATTGGTCCATGATGAGTGTTTCATGTCATCAACTTTTTAAAATCACATTTCATTATTTATATTAACCAGACCATTGAGTTTACTGTCTCTCATCCAAATGTGCTGTGAAGTGGTGTACCAGTTTTAAGTATGGTGATTTTTATGTATATTACCAAAACTAAAAAGAGATTATGCTCTTTCAATTTGTTTCAGGGGAAAAAAGAACTTTTAGGGTTTGATTTATTTGTGACCTTTATTTGTATAAAAGTGGATCTCAAAATTAACACATAGAGATTTTAGTAAGATAAGAAGAAAAGGCTGCAGTTTGGGGAATTTGAGTTCTATATTTCAGAGCTATATATATGGCCAACTAGAACACTCTTTTATATTTCACATCAGTAAGTCAGAAGGTATTTATTGAATAACTGCTGTTCACCCAGCACTGTGCTGTATGTGTCAGGTTTTGAGTAGTGTGTAGGAGCACATGAAAGTGCAATCCTATGTCTAACAGTGACAGGTGTGTTGCTGCCCTAGATATTCGCAGGGACCCTCAAAAGAAGGAGACATGTTGAGACTAAAGAAAGGGGTTTCTGGGAGCTAATGAGGAGGGCTTTTTGTTGTTCTTGAGAACTTTTGCTATTACAAATAAGATATTTCCTAGCATATTTGAAGAAATCTAAGGGATTTGAAAAGTAATGATGAAACAAAAAAATCCAAGTATTAACTAAAGCTATGGCTCTCATTTCCATGCGTGCAAAGGTATAAGCAATAATGAAGACTTTTGGATTATCTTATGTATTTGACTTGTTCTTTTTGTTCATCATTAAGTTATAACAAAGTAAGAATAATCATCTTAGATGACATCACAGCAATATAATTTTAGAATTCTATATTCTTGTAAGTTTAAGACATTATCAGTTGCAAGACATTATATTAACATAAGATTAATTTTTAAGGAAAAATAGCCACTGCAACAGAACTTTATACGTTGATCATAAAACAGTCTAATTACCAGCATGTAAAAATGAAAAAATGCATCTTAGATTTGAAGCGATACATTAACATAATATTATACTGATGATGAATGTGATTTTAAAAACCCATGGCTAGAGGTGTACATAGATTAAAAATGTGGCTAGTTTCGCTTACCTTTACAATACCTCATTAGGATAGAGTCCTGGTCAAGTTAAAGAATCTACATTGACTTTGTATGCTTAATTATCTAAGGATAGATTTTAGTTTTTCAGGTTTTAGGTGCCCAGTGGGACTACTTTTAGTCTGAGTTTTACTGGAGTGGAGTTTGGCTTCCTCTTATAATTCTTCTAAGATCTAAGCAATGACTGGGGCGGTGAATATTTCAGCAACTACAACAAAGCATTGCAGCAAACATGGCATCATAAACTGTGACTGTAGCTCATATTCTTTGAAAGGACAAGTCTTTGAACTTTGAGGGGAGATATTAAAAAGAAGAAAAGCCCCTGAGCTTACACAATCCAGTGCAAAGGGCCAGAGCATATGGGAAGGGGTTCTGTAGGCACCAGGTGATTTTTCCCATGGTCCCCTCACTTCTTACTTCAAAAGAAAGGAAAAGAATAAGGTTGGTCAGAATCTCTGCTGTAACTATAGGAACCAGCACCCACTGTAAGACACAGCTAAGAAAATCAGCTGTGGGAGCTGGGGTGTGGCTCAGTGGCAGAGCACTTGCCTAGCATGCGTGAGGCACTGGGTTCGATCCTCAGCACCACATATAAATAAATAAATAAATAAATAAATAAATAAAGGTCCATTGACAACTGAAAAATATTAAAAAGAAAGAAAGAAAGAAAATCAGCTGTGGTACTAACTGCTAATAGTATTTGGTTGTTTTCAATGTTAAGCTCCATGCTGAGTGTTTGAAATCTCCTCATTTAAACTCATGACTGTCCTATGAAGTTCTCTAGTTTTAACTTCCAAGCAGGTTATACCTATCTTATCTTTATCAGTGAATTTACCAGAGCTCTGTGAAGCCTACCAGAGAATATTCTACAGTCTCACTCAAGGGGAGGCAAAATGATGAAGAACTAAGACAAAGCAATAAGAAAAATGAGCTTTGAAAAATAAATTAGTCCCTGTTCACCCACTGAATATAAAAGAGGTTTTTTTTTTAATGCTGGATTATTCTGAATGTTTAAACATTCCAGGTCTATCATGTCATAAAACAACATTTTTATTTGACCTATGCTGACCTCCCAAGGAACCTACTCACCTAAGCAATTCTCATTATTAGGGTTTAAACTAACCTAAAGTCTTTATTTTTTTAATTTTTTTTTTAGTTCTTGATTGACCTTTATTTATTCATTTATTTATATGCGGTGCTGAGGATCGAACCCAGTGCCCCCCACATGCGAGGCAAGCGCTCTACCACTGAGCCACAATCCCACCCCCTAACCTAAATTCTTTAGCCTATAGTTAAAAATGTTTTCTCTAGCATTTAACAGTTAATATGTATATAACTTTTTTAAAAAAATCTTAATCCCAGAGACATTTTTACAAGCTTCTCAGATCTCAGCTGTCTATACACTAAATATTTGGTTTGCTTGACCTCTGTTGTCAGTCTGCCACTTTGTGAGAGTGATAAGATTATTTCATATCAAATGATACATGTGGGTGATAGAATGTATTATAAGTTGTTTTAAGGAATGTAGAGAGGTTGAATAACTTCGGCAGGGGGACTAAAATTTCTTCCGTCATGTTTGTACTGTAATAGTTTTGTGTTTTCCTTATTATGAAAACAAAGTCCTATTTTCTCATGTCAAAGAAAATGTATTTTGGAAAGAAGACTTTGTTCTGAATGTTTCACTTGTATAAATGTGGTGATAAATTTACAATTGCTCATACACTCCTAAAACAACTGAGTGTCATGAGTTAACCCCTCCTTTCCTGATTATAAACTATTAAGCTGGATATTATTTGCCATATGGTAAAACTTCTTTCTTGGTCTTTCAGCACTTCTTTTTTTAACCCTTTTCCCTAATTGCAGAGAACCTTAAGAGTTTGTTTGTATTTGGTTTTTGTTTTTTAAACCAAACAATATGTCTGATGGGGACTTTGTGTAGCTGTTGTGCAGACTTTGTCCCGAACCTGGGTGTTGTCTTCTACCCTTCTCCTTGGCCAGTCTGTCCTACTTTTAATAGGCTTCTTTGGGAATCTAGCAGATGACAGAGATGTATTCACAGTCATGACAGCAAAACACAGAAGCATGTAGACCATATTTTACTCTCATCAAAATAAATTTCTCTGTCACAACCACAAACCATCCCTAAAGGAACTAAGTCAGTTGATCTTTTTGTCTGACAAACAACCACTTTTATTTATTTTATTTTTATTTGTTGTACAATTTTGACATCTTTCCACCAGCTGAAATATAAACAGAATAGTACAAATGGTCAGGTTTGGTAATATCATCAAAACCTCAATGCAGCCTGGTGACCAAGTTCATGGGCATGATAGCCTATGGTGACATACACCCCTTACTGTTACTTAAAGGCCACACAGCCCAGCAAAAGATATCATGAGTCCATCAGTACTGAATCATTGAACAGACTAAAGCCCTACATGCTGCCCCAAGAAAATAACACTTGAAACACCACGTGCCATCTCTCCATGACTGTCATGGGAACAAATCTTAGCACTAAAACCATGACTTATCTGGCCCATGTTGACCAGTTCTCACCCTGGAGCTACTCCTTTGATATAGCTCTTAAAACCACAAATATTTCTGAAAACAATAAAAAAACAACACAGGACCAAAAATTCAGTATAAATGCTTTAGGACACTCTCTCAAATGGCAATATTCAGTAGGCAGCTTTATTGCTCTGGGTGTGGAGAGTCTGAGGAGGAGAAAGATAATTCACAAATTGCCTTCAGGATATGACATAGTGAGAGAAGTGGTGAAAGTTATTAGATTGTTCTTTTTAAATATATAGCTGTGGAGTTGAAATCCTGTAAGTGTATCCTCTACTAATACAGGAAAGACACATTAACAAGGAGGCTGTGCTCTCTATGATATGGCGAATTCATGGCCATATCCAGGGTAATGCATGTTTAGTTACTTAAATCAAGTCTACTGGGCAGTTTTGTTTAATATTGAGAACTTATTAAAATTCTTGATATTTGAATTCAACAGACCCACTCAAAAAAATTTGAAATTCATATTATAATTCTAGTAAACTTGTCTCTATTCAATATTTATGTCATTAAAAGAAAACTCTTCAAAGAATGTAGTAAATAGTATAAAAACTAAAAGGAAAGATCCTGACAGATCTGAAAACATCTGGAGATACATTAACTGTATGACTTTGAAGAAATGATTGAATGTGTGCGTGTAAGCTTTGTTTTACTTTTTAGTAAAATGAATTTTTAAAAACATCTATCTCACAATGATTTTCTGAGCATTGAGTGAGATAGGTTTATAAGAACTGGCACATAGTTTACTACCAATAAGTAGTATTACAACTTATTCAAATTAAGTTTATTAAATTCTTAAGATCCAAAATAAGTCTCATTAGGTCTTACATACAACCTCTAGTAGTTCTCCACTCACACATCTTTATTTAAATACATACCAGGATAGTCCTCCAACATCTATTCTCTTGACAATAAATGTAAATAGTTTTCTATGAAAAAACTGAGATTCACAGAACTTCAGAGTTAACAAACTACTAGTGCTTCATCTTGCAGATTCAAAAAACTAAAGTCCCCAAGATAGATAATCTTTTCCACAGTCACACAAACCAGTTCTCCTAATTTCCAACTTATGGTTATTTCTGAGACAGTTTGACCATAAAATAAACATCTTCTTTCTTATCTTCTATATTTTGTTTCCTGTTTTCAAAAGTAATGGTTGTTAATTTGATTCAATATAAATGCTATCAGGATCATGTTTCTTCAAAAGAAAACTCTTTAATGAGTATTGCTGATAGTAAAATTGTATTGCTATTTTTAAATGATGTCCTATACTATCAAAAGCTAATCATACACAGGTTAATGGAATTGTGCTGCTATCTAGCACTTAGGGCAGAATTGATAGAAATTACTGGATCTCCAGTGCTTCTGTGTAGCTTTGAGATGTTCTGCATCCTCCTTTCTGTGGCTGCCCTTGTGCTCTTGGTGTGAAGACAAAATTCTCAACCTCAAATTACAAAGCCATGAGAGATGGGTTCTCTGCATCTTCCTCTCTGCTATCTCTGACTTGCCATCTAGCCCTCTTGGCTGTTTTTCAGGACCTGGTATTCTCCTTGTTCCCTTGCTACAAGGCTCTGCACATCTTCCTTCTCCTAAGAATGTTCTTTTCTCTCTTTTTTACCTAGGTGATTCAACTTCATTTTTCAGATCCAATGGATCATCCTTTGACATCAACAACTGGTTCAAAATCTCATTGTAGAATTGCATGAACCACATTTTTCTCCTTCACAAAATTTGTCATTTGCAGTTTAAATTTGTGATTCTCTGATGACTGTCTCTACCGATACACTGAAAGCAAATGATAGTGACAATGCTTTTGTGCACCATCGAGTCTCAGGACTTCTTTGTTCTTTGTCTGATACAGGAAAGAAATTCAACAAATATGTGTGAACATTGGCTAATTAATAAATACCTGAATGCATGACTCACTGAGGAACAATTGAGGGAATGTCACATGTGGGACTAACAATCATTGCACTGAATTCATTTCAATGGCTTCCCCCAAATTTTAATTTGATAGCACAGTATATACAAATAAAATAAAGCACAATTAATGAAATGAGAAGAAAAAAACTAAAAGAAAAAATCTGCTATTCCCTATGGACAGAATAAACTCCAGATTGTAACCATACCCAACATTGCCCAGGTTACTTGGATTAAGGAATCAGAACAAGACATATGAGACCAGGATGCCACCTTGTGGTTTATCTTCGCATTTGCTATTTCAATCTGCGTGGAATTTTTTCTGCAGAAAAGCCCCATTATAAACTTGTTATACAGGGGAGTAGAATTTTGCTCAATTAACTATTCCTTACATGATATTATTCCAAAGAGTTAGCTCAAACATTATAATTCATCCCTAACTATTTTTTATCTTAATTAAATATCAGTTGTTTAGAAGATTATGTATAAGGTATAATGAAATTAAAATGAACACATGTACCTACCACCCAATTTAGCACTTCCAGTGCTTTCAAAGACCCCTTTGTGCTCTTTCTCAAATCTTTTCTCTGTATTCTCTATTCTCTATGAATAACCACCGACTTGTTTCTATTTAGTGTACCATCTATGTATATATGAATAAACAACATTTGTCATTTAGGATTCTAAAACTTATAAATGGGATCATAATTTGACTTGCTTTTTAAATTAGATATTATTTTCCTGACATTCAGGAGGAATCCATTATTTTCTACTCTGCTGTATTTCATTGTATGACCATGTACAATGTATTTAGCCCCACTACTCTTGATGGACATTTAGATTATTTCCCTTTGGGACTCTTTATGGATAGTGCTGCTATGAACATTCTTGACCACACCTCCTGGTGCATACATATAGGAATTTCCTAAGGACTGAGTTGCAGGTATGGGAACATTTAACATTATTAGATAATACCAAGTCTTCTCTAAACGTACTTTATTGCACCAATTTACACTCCCACCATTAGTGTATATATGATTTTTAAATATTCCACATTCTTGCCAATACCTTATGTCTTCAGATTTTTCCATTTTTGCAACTTTGAAGGATATAAACAGTATCTCTTTTGTTGTCTTAGTCTACATTTTCTTGATCAGGAAAGAAGTTGATCCTGTTTTCAAAGTTTTTATTGATCACTCTTTTTTTTCTGACACGTTTCAGTTTAAGCTTTTGCCTCATTCTCTCATTTATTTTCTCAAGAGTCATTGGACTTGCTACTATATGCCAAGTAAAAGCATGGCCTGAAGAATATAAAGATGAATACAACATAGACTGAGGTCTCTGCTGATGAGCTCTTGCCTTATCTGTAGTTTTATTACCTTTGGGGATCACAATAATTCATAAGACCATAAAACAAAAACAAAAAATGTGACCACCAATTGTGTGATTGTCACTTTGCAGCAAAGAAGTATAAATATGAAGTCTGGCCTCAGGAAGCACGCGAAAGCACAACTTACACCAAACGGAAGCAAATTGTATAACCACTATATATTATACATATTATAAAATTCAGAGGATATAATAATCAGGATAAAAGCTAATTGATCAATTAGGTCCATAGTTTAAATTTAAGTTGCTTTCCTTTTATATAACTAATGTGGAAATATTTTTCTATAGCCTTTTCATTAAAGTAGGAAGATAAAAAATAAAGATTATTTTATTTTAAAAAATAAAGATTATTATTTTAAGTCAAAATAATAATCAACTAGAGATATGAAAATGATATTTTAAAGTTAATTAAAATATTCTAAAGAAATGGAAATATTTTTACAGATCATCGTGTCTTCATCATGGACAAAGCACTTAATGGCGTATTCAACAAATAAAGGAGCTCAATAAGTGTCAGACATTATTCAGAATGACTCAGTTTAACTCTATTTCCACTTGCTCTTCTCTCTCAGTGAAAGTACAGAGTTGTTATTCACATAAAATACCATTATGTGGTGCTCAGCCACATTGTTTTTAAGAACAACCCTAACAGTCTATTTTTTGGTTTCATTATTTCGTTTATTCAACACCAAACATGTCAAGCTATATTAGATGCCAGTGAAAATGACCCCCCCCAGTACTCTCAGTACTCAATTTTAAGTACTCCTTAAAATTTTTAGTATTTCTCAGCTCAAACTGCTATCTAATTTAGTAGTCCAATCCTGGGTGAATGATTTTATATTTAAAATAAAATAATTGGACAAGTCCAGGAAAATATTTGGCTACACAGCAAATTCTTTAGTGCAGTTTAAATAATTTCTGTTCTTTTGCTCTTAAAGAACCTCCTCATATTTGGATTATTTATGCAAACAGTTCTTCAGCATCTCCCCATTCTTTGTAAACAGAAAATTGAGCATAATATTCTGTTTCTACAAAGTAGCAAGTTTGAGCTCTGTGTAAGTGACCTGATACATTGTTGGGTCTAAATGACAATATCATTTAAGGAAAGTACAATTCTTAGACTAAAAATAACAATAGAATGGTAAAATACAATGAGATACAAATTAAAACTTCAAAACAAAAAGAAAACAGAAAACCCTAATTAAAAATTTCCAGGGCAAGAAGCATCTTCATCCCTGGCTTTTCCTGACTTTTCTCCTTCAGAATCTTCCTTTGTCCTCCTTCAGCCAAAGTCAACCCTGCAAACCTTGGTGCTTCTTTTTGCTGCACTCTATCTCTTGCCAAGTATTTTCACTCTTCGAGCTCAAGTTCTCACCTCAGAGCTGAATTGCCTCCAAATCCATCACCATTAATCACAAACATCAACCTGCCTATGGGGCAGCTTCAGTTTGGACTGAGCTTGAATGACCTCAGTCCAAACCTAAATGGAACATGGCTTCCTTCTTTGTCTTCCTCCCAAACAGCTCCCTTTTGAAAGTAATAGATGATGGTGAAAACCTTAATCATTTTCTCCTTTGGTTCCTGTTCAACTGTAGTAGAGACAGTCTTGTCTTTCATATACCTGAGTCCACAGTGGTGTCTGGCATGGAGTAAGAATTCCTTAAGTAATTGATAAATGAATGAAGAATTAATGAATAAAAATAACCATGAAGTGTGCACCGCCTTTGTACAGGCAAGGAAGAATCCAGAAGCTCAGAGGTGTTGAGTCACTTACTCCAGATAACTCAGCTAATATTAGCACAGTGAGGACTAATTCACAGTCTCTGATTTCTCAGCAAAAATGTTTTCTTTGCCTTCATAAGACTTCTTTTTCATCTCTGTTTGTTCTTCTTCACAATCTAGTTTGTGTATAATTTTGCTGTCTCTTTCTTACATTAGCCTAATTATGAATTATTATCTTTGAATTATGTATATAGCAATTAACTTCTGCACAGATTTCCTCACTCTCATCTGGCTTCCACCAGTCTTTTCTGTACCCATCAGCATTGTCTCACCACCTGTCTTTGCTTAATCTCCTTCATCTTCTCCTTGGCCTGTTTATTTTATATATATATATATATATATATATATATATATATATATATATATGTTGTTGATGGAAGTTTATTTTTTATTTCTTTATATGTGGTGCTGAGAATCGAACCCAGTGCCTCACACATGCTAGGCAAATGCTTTATAACTGAGCCACAACCCCAACCCGTCCTTGGCCTCTTTATAACAACCCATTCTCTTCACTGCTGCCTCCTTCTAGAATCTTTCTTATCCTTTTATTATCTCTCTGAACTTCTGCTACTTCCTTTGCTAGTTACTCTGCTTCTTGCCATTTTCCTATATCATGCTGTCCTGGGTTTAATCCCTGGTCTTCTGTTGTTTTTATAGATTCTCTTTGGGAGATCCTGAATCTTCTCAAACTTCTAAGCTAATGGCTCAAAATCTATACCTTCAACCTGAATTTAGAACCAAAGTTTACTCCTGTATTTCTAGCCACTGTCGCTATGCTGACTCTATAAGGGATCAAACTGCTTTTACATTCTCTTCTCATTGTTTCCCCATGTCAACCTAGTACCATTTATGCCCCCTAACTTCATTAACCACACAGACCACAAATCATGGAGTCATTAATGACTGCTACCTGTTCTTGACCCTTTAGATCCTATCAGTCACCAAATACTATTGGATTCCTTTAGCTTGCCTTCAAGTCTTCCATAATCTGGCTGCATCTACCTGTCTGACTCATCCTGCACTTTTTCCAGCACAGGTTCCTTGCTATATATAGGCCATCTGATGTAACTGCCTTAATTATAGATGCCAGGCCTTGGTCATAGTAATGGTTCATTTTAGGTATCCACTTGATTAGATTAAGGAGAACTATAAAACATTATTTCCTGGTACATCTGTGAGGAGATGGGTAATGAGTGTGGATTTGATTGGGGAAGATCTCTCCTCAGTGTGGACAGGCACCACCCAATTCCCACTCCCCTTCCCCCTATTACTCTCCTCCTGCGGCTGTTGGACATTAGAACTGCAGGATCTTGGGTGTTGGGACTCTCAGACTTATACCAGTGCCTCTGCACCCCACAGCCCACAGAGGGTCTCAGCCTTCAGTCTTCACCTGAGAATTCCACCACTGGATTAACCTGGTTCTAGGACTTTTTTTGAGCCACATTATAGGCATCTTGGGGTCTCCAGCTTAAACACAGTCTGTTGTGGAACTTATCAGTCTCCATAATCACATGAGCCAATTCCCATAATAAATGCCCTATCTGTCTGTCTGTCTGTCTATCTATCTATCTATCTATCTATCTATCTATCTATCTCCTATTGGTTCTATCTCTCTGGAGAATCCTGACTAATACATTCTTCCTGGATTCCCTGGATGAAATGCCCTTTTTTTTTTTTTTTTTCCTTCTCTTGCATTTCAGATACTACTAGCCTTTATGTTCAATTTGGGGATGAGTTTTCAAGTTCTATTTTCATCCAGTGACCACTTTTCTCCCTACCCCCTTTCTCTCTCTCCCTCCCTTTCTCCCTTTCCCTCTCTCCAACCACTTGAAGTACCTGACACATAGCATAGCAAATAGCAAATAATCTATAGATGATGCCTATCAATTTTGTAAATGACAATTGTACCAAATACATTTTTACCTTAATTCCCCAGAGAAGTGAAAGTTCCTAAAGTAGCAAGATCACATCTTTTCTGGCCATGAACTTCTTGGACCATTAACAAATACTCAGCACAAGTAAAAAGAATGCAAAGCACAATCATTTTAGTTAAAATCAAGTTCTCGGCCTATATTTATACTATTGTGAAATTTCAGACTTAAAAGTAAAATGGAAACAAAACAAAACATATCCCCAAGAGCTCAAAAACAAAAGGTTAGAATAGTTTTGAAATTTTAGGATTAAAAAAAAATGTGTATATAGCACCATTTTTTCTTCTATATTATTCCAACATTTCCATATTTTGTTTTTGGGAACTCCCAAGTTCCAAAGGACCTTGTTTTAGTCAGCTTTTTCACTGCTGTGACTAAAGGATTTGTCCAGAACACTTTTAAAGGAGAAAAAGTTTATTTGAAGGCTGGTGGATTCCATGGTCTTAGTCCTAGAAGGCCAGCTACATTTCTCTGGGCTGGAAATGAGGCTGAACATCATGGCATATGTGGCAGAGGGAGGCAGCTCACATCATAGTGATCAAGAAGCAGAGACTCTTTTCCAGATACAAATATATACACTAAAGCCACACCCTAATTCCCACCTCCTCCAACCACACCCTACCACTTCAGTTACCACTCAGTTTAATCCCTGTCAGGGGATTAAATCACTAATTGGGTTAAGACTCTTCCAACTCAATCATTTTTTCTCTAAACTTTCTTGCATTGTCTTACAGGTGAGCTTTTGGGGGACACCTCACATCTGAACCATAACAGTCCTGAAGGTAAAAATTTTCAAACACATTTGGTGGGGGTCTGGGAGCTAAATGATTTACATACTTGGAATTGACACCCTATAAGAAATTTTCCATATTCGTGTGAATTTCTTGGACAAAAATTAAAACTTAGATAAAATAATAAAGTAAATGTATTATTAAAAGAAAGGGTAAGAAGTCAGATAATTACCCAATGACATATCTCAAACAGATATTCTTGGATTTATAAAGGAGAACTGTATAAGAATCACTCCACTTTACACAAATAATACATAATCTGAATATATACTAAAATAGAAATTAAATCTCAGCATGATGCAATATAGGAATAACTCCTACAGGTATTCCCTTCTTTTACTAGTCAATCATACTCAAGATCAAATAAGTGATTAAATAACAGCACTTGAAGATACATTCGAATTATTTTTAAAGACTGGAAAATGCAATTTTGGAAGGTGCTGAACAAATTTATGACTAATACATTCAAAACACTTCAGGATCAGAAAACTTTGTTTAATTAATTGAAATAATATCTGTAGATACAGCATTTTAAAAATTTTAGTGTAACAATTTTTAAGAAATTGACTTTTAAGCTTCAAAAATCACAATAAGTCAAATAAAAAGCAAATAATTAGTAAATATTATATCAAAAGTAAATGAAAGTCCTTGTGATTTTGAAGTTGGAGGGAAAGCAAAACACACAACTTCCCTGACCGGGAATCGAACCCGGGCCGCGGCGGTGAGAGCGCCGAATCCTAACCACTAGACCACCAGGGAACTTGGAGCAACCTTTTCTTTCACTGTATTTGTCTCTTAATACAACTGTGTTTGTAATTCTGACCAGCAGAGGGCAAACTGTGGGCCCTGAACCATACTTACTTCCTGCTGAGTCTCAGACTTCAAAACCGAAGCCAATTTTCAACGCTCCCGGGGAGCTCTGACAAAACTCTTAAGGAAAAATACTTGGACCCATAAATCTAATCTCTTCTGATTACTGTGTTGGAAAAGACGTCCTGAAACTGTCATTCTGATTGCATCTAAATCTTTCTGTATGCCTAGATAAGTGTCAAGCTACTGTCCAGATCCTGTAATTTGCTTTATTTCCTTTACCGTCGTAGTTTCTTCATCCAAATCTAACCTCCGTCTCTCTCCGTTTCCCTCTCCTTCAGCCTTTTTCTGTCACACGGATATTGAGTACTAAGTCTAACTTCACATTGCTACTGGAGGGGAAGATTTTATCGAAAAGATCGCGGTGGGACATCGAGTGCGCACCAAAGCTGGTAAATGCTGAGTGATGAAGCGCGGGTTGTGTGTGTCTGTGTAGCATGTTTGTAAGTACTTATAAATAATGAGCTATCACGTGATATATGTGACATATTACTAAATAGGATAACTAGTAATCACGTGAAATATATTACTAAATATGAGTGATACATCATATATATATCTCGTGAGCTGTGGGTGGCATGCTTAGCAGAACCAGGGCATCTGCACAGGGACCCAAGTCCACCCTTCAAACACAGTGTTTCTTATCCTCACGTTTTTCAGGCAATTATACATTGGGCAATGGCTTCACTTCTCCACATTATATACCAGACATGGCCGGGAAATAAAGTAATTTAGCCAAGGAGTTCAAGAAATCTTATAGCCCAGCTTCAATTCAAAAAGTATGAAACAGGAGCAGAAGACAATAGGCTAATAACTCAGATTTAAAAGTGCTAGCAGTTACAGTTGAAGAAATAGAACCCTAGAGATCCTGCTGTGCTGCAAGATGGAAGGAGGCTTGAGTGAGACTTATAAATTTGTAATGAATTTGCTCACAACATCCGGCGCCACTGGGAGTTACAGCCATCATCCATCACCACAAAATTAGGTGTGCTGTGCTGAAATATTGTTTTTTGTTTTCTGCAACTCAGAGATGGAGTTTAAACCCTTGATATAATTTATCTAGAATTAAGAAATTTCTAAACTTGTTTATATCTTAGGCGGCCGCCCGTTTTTATCTACCAAGGTATTTTAGAAGATCAAGATCAGTAGATGGAGCTCTTCTCAGGTTGGGGTAACCAGACCTAAGCATTAGAGTATCTGGTTTTGAACAAAACAATAAAGCAGATACCATTTTCAGATTTTTAGTTTAAAATTTAATAGGTTTAATCATAATATTGTCACAAGGTACAAAAGGGTACAGTGGTACAGTGAAAACCATCCTCCTGCTCCAATCACTCACTCACTCATTTCTTCTTCCCAATCGCTGTTAGTAATTTCTTCTGTATGCTCCCAGAAAGTCTATGCATACACAAATATCTAGCTGTTTTTTCCTCTTTCTGTTTTGGGGTATAGAAAATCTACAGAAAATTGCAAGTGTAGAACAATGAACATGCACCTCCCCTTTCTCTAGACCTGTGGTGTCTAATTTAATGAATCTAGTAACAAGGTTATTATGCATTGAAATGTGGCTAGTACTAATTTAGATGTTCTTTCAGCGTTGAATACACATTGGATTTTGAAGCCTTAACAGGTATATAAAGTATAAAATATCTCAAAACATTTTTGCATTGATTACATTTTTAAATGGTAATAATTGCATTTATTGGGTTATATGACATTAAAAATAATTTTTTTCTTTTTAAATGTAGCTACTAGAATATTTTAATTAAACATGTAACTTCCATTACATTTTTATTTTGCAATACTGATCTAGAGTCACAATTGTTAATATTTTACCATCTTTGCTTTCTCTCAATCTTGTTTTTTTCATGAGTCATTTGAGGTTAGTTACAGACATCATGACACTTCACTTTTAAATACATTATCATACATCAACTAAGAAGCAATACAATTATCACATTCAGGAAATTTAAGTTTAATATAATATTGTTATGTGGTCAATAATCCAAATTCCAATTATCCTAACCACATCTTCATATATATATTTATTAATTAATTAATTTAAATGCATCAAGTCATAGTACATATATAGAGCTCAGTTTTTCCATCTCTCTGGTTGCAAACCAGATAGAGTCACACCATTTGTGTCTTCATACATGCACCTAGGGTAGTGATGACCATCTCATTCAACCATCTTTGCTACACCCATTCCCCCTTCCCTTCCCCAACCTCTCCCGCCCCATCCAAAGTTCCTCCATTTTTCCTATGTTCCCATTCCCACCTCCCTATGTTTCAGCATCCAATAATCAGAGAGAACATTTGGCATTTGGTTTTTTGGGATTGGCTTACTTCACTTAGCAAAATGTTCTCCAGTTCCATCCATTTACCTGCAAATGCCATAATTTTATTCTCTTTTATTGCTGAATAATATTCCATTGTGTATATGTACCACAGTTTCTTTATCCATTCATCTATTGAAGGGCATCTGTGTTGCTTCCACAGTTTAGCAATTGTGAATTGTCCTAATCACATATTTTATAGTTTCTTTTTTTTTTTTAATCCAGGATCCAATTAATGATTATACCTTGCATTTAGTTGTTAGGAGACTAGTTTCCTTTCTGTAATCTGGAACAGTTCCTCCCAATCGTCTTTCTTTTACAACATTACAACCTTTTTGAATAGTGGAGGGTAGTTGTTTCAGAAAGTCTCTCAACTTAGTTAAATATTTATTTTGGCAGGAAAACTGTCATAAGTAATATATCCCTCTCAGTGCATCATATCAGAACACACATAAATCATATCTCATTATCTATAATGGTGTATAGTTGAATAATGGCCCCCCAGAAATAACCCCAGAACGTGTCACCTAAAATGGCAAAAGAAACTTTGCTGATGTGAATAAGTCAAGGACCTTGACATGGATGAAATTATCCTGGACTACTTGGATGGGACTAGAATCATCACAAGGGTCTTTACAAGTGAAAGAGAGGCACAAGAGTCAGTTTCAGAGTGATAGGATATGCAAAAGAGTCAACTGGCCCTTGGTGACTTCAAAGGTAGAAGAAGAGGACCATTCAAGCATTTTTGAGAAGCTAAAATGATAGGGAGACAGATTCTCCTCTAGAGCCTCCAGAAAGAAAGCAGCCCTACCAAATCTTGATCTTAGGCCAGTAAGACCTGTGTTGGATCCCTGAACTACAGAATTGTAACATAATAAATTTATGTTGCTTTTGTCAACTATTTTTGAGGCAGTTTTTTTTATATAGTGGAGATTGAACCCAGGGGTGCTTTCCTACTGAGCCACATCTCTACTCCTTTTTATTTTTTATTTTGAGAGTGTCTCACTATAGGCAGTCTTGCTTGCCCCCTCCCCCTCTCATTCACACAGTCTGGTTAGTCAATGGCGGGTAAGATGCTCAGAGGAGCGCAACCTAAGACAGGCACAGTCTTGTTTGCTCCCCCCGCCCCATATATAACATGTAGGAGTCTGGAAACCCAGCAAAATAATTCTCTCCCATGAGGAGATTATCACAGATCCCTCCAACATGCTTGCTTATGGGCCACAAGGCCCCGCTGACCTTTCAAATAAAAGTAAAAAGGGGGAAATATAGGAGCTCTCTCCATGCCTTCAGTGCCTCCTATGCTGATTGGCTACCTTCTGTGCCTCCCCTCCCCTTTCCTTACCCCATGCTGATTGGCTGCCTTTAACGCCTCCTATGCTGATTGGCTGCCTTCAGTGCTTCCCCTCCCCCTCACCCCATGCTGATTGGCTGTCTTCAGTGCCTCTTCTTTTCTCATCCTATGCTGATTGGCTGAATGCCTGAAATGGATCAATACCCTATTGGCTGTAACCTAACCTCAGGGCCATGATTGGTCCAAGGACCCTATATAAACTGTTGCACTAACTGAAATAAACGGGTGTGCCTCTAGCTCCGGCAGAGCAGTTTTACCTACCCCTGGTGTCTGGGTGAGTGACCATGACCGTCCACCCCATACCTCGTCCTACGGGACCCCATACCCCTCGGTACCCCTTAGCCCATGGGACCCCAAGTCATGGAGTGAACTCACACAAGGCACAATATAAACGGCATCTCACTGAGTTGCTTAGGGCCTCATTGAGTTACTGAGGCTGACCTTGAACTTTCAATCCTCCTGCTTCAATATCCTGGGTACTGGAATTACAGTTTACCACCAGGCCTGGCATGTGGTAATTTGTATGGCAATAGCAGGAGACTAATATGGTAAGTTTGATTATTTGGTTACGGTGTCTGCTATACATTAATTTCCAGGACATACACAGAACTCAAAATGCTTAACACCAAACCAAACCAAACCAAACAAAAAAGGAACTAAACAGGCACTTCTCAGAAAAAGAAATATGAACAATCAATAAATATATGAAAAAAATGTTCAATATCTCTAGTAATTAGAGAGATGCAAATTAAAGCTACACTGAGATTTCACCTCAGTCCAACCAGAATGGCAATTATCATGAATACAAGTAAAAATAAATGTTGGCGAGGATGTGGGGAAAAGGGCACCCTTATACATTATTGTTGGGACTGCAAATTACTACAACCAATCTGGAAAGCAGAATGGCGATTCATTAAAAAACTAGGATTAGAACCACTATTTGACCCAGTTATCCCACTCCTTGGTATACATTCAAAGGATTTAAAATCAGCATGCTATAGGGATACAACCACATCAATGTTTATAGCAGCACAATTCACATTAGCTAAGCTATGGAACCACCTAGATGCTCATCAATAGATGAATGAAGAAAGAAATTGTGGTGTACATATACACAAATGGAATATTATTCAGCCATAAAGAAGAATGACTTTATGATATTTGCCAGTAAATGGATGGATCTGGAGACTATCATGCTAAGTGAAAGAAGCCAATCCCAAAAAACCAAAAGTTGAATGTTTTGATAAGTGGATGCTAACCCACAAGAGGGGAGGGGTTGTTGGTAGATAGAAGTTCAGTGGATTAGACAAAGGAGAACAAAGGGAAGGGATCTGGGATAGACGTAGGAAAGACAGTGGAATGAATCTGACATAACTTTCCTATGTATATATATGAATACACCACAGTGAATCTCAACATTGTGTACATCCACAAGACTGGGGTCCTAATTAAAATAAGGTATAGTCCATGCTTGTATAAATATATCAAAATATATTCTACTGTCATATGTAACTAAAAAGAATAAATCTAAAAAAATAAAATAAGGTATCTGCCATACTTCATCATAAAAGTGCCTTTTACACTTGTAATTAACAAATATTAAAAAAGCAACTATCACTTCAAGTAACACTTTTGAGACTGTAGGATGGTTCTGTTCTTTAGTGAATTTTCACCTAATGGTTTTCACTTCCACTGATGATCATTGCCTGAATCAATTTTTACTGTAATGTTTGCAAGTGGTGATATTTTTAATTTTGTCATTCTTCTCTAAAGAATGTTCCTCCCCATTTTTATTTAACTTTTATGCATCTGTCTGAACTCAATGCATTCTTTTTGTTTTGTGAGTTTTTATTCAAGGTATAATAATCTATTGCTGGCATTATTCATTTAATATTCAAATTGTCTCAAATTTGGCCAAAGGAGAGTGCCTCCAAGCTGGCTTCTGTGCTCTTTTGGCATGTCCAAGTTTTTGAGCACTTCTTTAATTTCTGGCACAATATGGTTCAGATATACTCTGTAATTTATAAAACAACTTAGGGAGAATTAACATGTCCATGCAGACATCTATTCTTTTTATTTCCATTTTATTTTTGCACAAGTAAAAAGCATAATCTACCTACTTTCTCTAAACTTTTTCATCAATATGTTTTGAAAGATACTCATTATTTTCATAGCATTTACACATTCGTTTTGATAGCTGCCTGGTATTCTGTTGTGTAGACATTGAAGCAGATCCATATCATTGGGCACATAGATTTTTTCCAATCTTTTGCTGTCACCAAACTACAACAACAAATAAACTTAGATCAACATAATTAAGCACTTAGTTTTTATTAATTTTCCCACAAGTGATAATTAAGCACTTAGTTTTTATTAATTTTCCCACAAGTGATTCACCTTATAGAGTGCCAATTTCTGATTTGAAAATGTTGTTATATACTAAAAGAAAACTGGAATTCAATTCAAATTCAGCTTTAGTTATAATTTATTGACACTTTTATTTTTTCAATTTGATTTCAGTCTGACTAAGCCTTTCTTCTACTCATTAATTTGTTCATCCATTGGACAATTTTTATTAAATCTAATATATACCAGGCAATGAGTAAGTCACCAAGGGGAACAAAACAGGACCCTGACTTAAGAACTTAAGCTGATGGGGCTCAAGTCACCAAGCAATTACAGCATAGGAAAAAATGTATCATTTACATTTTAGTAAACGTACTTAATAGGTTAAAATACAACTTTCAGCATGCATGAATGTTAATAGAACTATGAAATTATACAGCCAACAGGGAAAATGATTGGACAGTTTCTTATAAAACTAAACATTCTCTTACCATGTGACCCAGCAAATAAACTCCTGGACTCTTATCTCAGAGAAATGAAAACTTATGTTTACATAAAACCTGCAACATGAATGTTCATAGCAATAGCTTTATTCATAATGCCCCAAACTGGAAACAACTCAAAGGTCCTTGAGTGGGTGAATTATTAAACAAAGAGCAGCAGTACATCATACCATGGGATGTTTACCAATAAAAGGAAGGAACTATTGATACACATAAAAATTTGGATGTATATCAAAGGAATCATGTTGAGTTTTTTTTAAAAAGCCAATCCATGAGGTTATGTACTGTGCAATTCCATTTATATAGCATTCTTGAAATCAAAGAGATGGAAACAGATGGTTGCCAGGAGTTAGGGATATGGTGAAGAGGAGGTTTGATATGACTGTAAAGGGGTGGCTCATGGGACACTTGCAGTGATAGAGCAGTCCTGTATCTTATTATTGGTACAAGATTTAATATGCATAATAAACTGCATATGATACAAATGCACATGCACACATACACACACACACACATATGCAAAGAATTTATGTAAAACTGTTAAAATCCAAACAAGCTTTCAGGATTATGCCAATGTCAAATTTCTAGTTTTGATATTGTAATTCAGTTATACAAGATATTACCATGGGTAGGTGGGGGGACCTCAGGTGAAATGTGCAACTTCTGTGTGTGTGTGTGTGTGTGTGTGTGTGTTTGCTGCTGTTGTTTTCTGGTACTGAGGATGGAACCCCAGAGATCCTTTGCCACTGAGCTATATTCGTATCACCTTTTCCCCCTTTTTATTTATTTATTTAATTTTGAGACAGAATCTTGCTAATTTGCCATTCTCCTGCCTCAGTATCAGGAGTCACTGGGATTACAGGCAGTACATGTGCCACCACAACTGGCCCTCTTGTACCTTTTCTGCATAATTTTGTGAATCTAGAGCGATTTCCTTTGAAAATTTTCCTTTTTAGAATATTCACCAGTAAATCCAAATACTCACCCAGTAAATCCAAACAACCACCATTTTTGTCATGTTAAGTTTAGGGATTCATTTCAGAATTATAAATTATGTCTGAGCACCAATGTCTTGGCACCAGCTTATCTGAATGTTTTTCAGAGTGTAAAAAAAATGATGAATTCTCAAGCTATCAAGAAGATGATTTTTAGCAGAAATAAGACAGTAGGAATCTGTTCAAAAGCAGATAGTTTAAAAAAATAGCTGTGAATAAAAGAAAAGCTAAATTTATTAGGTTTATTCTAAAAAGTTAGCCTTAAGTTCAATGACAGCAATCCACTTCTATATATGTCAAAAGTTTTTCTCAATACAAAATTCTTTCTCAGACTTCTTTCAAATGACAAGATGAAGCCCACCTTCTCTTCAGACTTACAAGACCGAAAGAAGCATTGAACCTAGGTCCATCCACAAAAAGATCCTTCTACATTCTTTTTAAAACCCAAGATGGTGTTTTAATGAACTATTGGACCAGAGATCCCAGTACATAAAAATGAGCCACTGCCTTCAACACTATAACATCATGAACTCCTTTCTACCTCCTCAGAGGTAGGGGGCCACTCACACACCCACATAGATGTCATTATTGTTTATGGCCTGTGTCTCAACCAGCCCAAGTCAGGAGTATGAAAGGAGGTGTTTTTCTCTCTTTGAGAAAAAGCAGGAGACATCCAACCACTAAAGACCTAACTTGCTTTTGGGCCAGCAGCCTAAACTCTTTACCCAATGAACAAATCTCTACTCAAACACCTTTGTAGGGAAAACTTTCAAAGAAGTTTCAATACTTCTACTGGTTGCAAGATCACTACTTATCCATGGAACCATTTGTTTGGCAAAGTGTCAGAGCTGTATTTGCCAATATTCTTGGAATTCTAGTTCCAGGAGAGGTTATCAGTGTTGTGTTTGAAAAAACAAAGGAGCTGGGAATGGTGGAGCACACCTCAAATCCCAGCAGCTGAGGAGGCTGAGGCAGGAGGATTACAGGTTTGAAGCCAGTCTCAGCAACTTCCTGAGGCTATAAGCAACCTAGTAAGACCATGTCTCAAAACAAAAAATATAAAGGACTGGGGATGTGGCTCAGTGGTTAAGTGCCTGTGGGTTCAATCCTGGTACCAAAACAAACAAACAAAGGTCAGGACAAATGAAGTGACCTCTCTTTTCTTCTTTTAAGAACTAAAAATATCTCTGCTTCTCTATATCTACCCTAAAGTCTCATCATACAGGTGTTGTTTATCACAGAAAAGGAGGACAGTTCAATCTAAACTGTCTTACAATGGTTTCTGCCTTTTATCAAATAAAGGTCAGTTTTCATATTCAAAAGAGGCTCTCTTATCCATAAAACTAATATAGCATTGCATTTCTTTATTAGCTCAGCCTTTACCAAGTATATTCCATTAGCCAGGTACAGAGGTGCTAGACATATACTTAAAAATTTTATCTTAATAACATATATTGTTATAGCAATAGCTAACTTTTATTGACACCACATTCTAGACTTTAAGCACCTCTCATGAATTATCTCATTTAATCCTTATATATGCTTAATACTATTAAGTTTATATTGTTATCGTCTTCCCTTTAAGGATAAGGCAACTAAGATTAAGTAATTCACCCAAGGTCAGCACACCATGGAGCTGTAGTCTGAAATCTTAAAAATCACTATGTTCTGAAGAAATACATTGTCTAATGAGGTTCAGTTTGTAGTCAACTATGATTTCCCACTATTTTATGCACATCTTGTCTACCAATTAAAATTTGACCTTCCATTCTAAAATTTTCTGTAATAATGAAAATGTGTGGCTCTTGAGAACTTGAAATATGACTAGTAGCCTGAAGAACCACAGTTTACATTGTATATAATTTACATGTAAATGGCCCCATGTGGCTAATGGTTGTAATATTGAATAACACAGATGCAGATGATACGGAAATGGTCATATCTTGTTTAATTTCTTTATAAAGACAAGGCTTAGGTAAGTCACTAAATGCTCAGTTAATAGAAAAGAATGAGTGAAGAATCCTTAATCCTTAAGGAGAAAAATTTCCTTCAAGCTGGAGAGCAAAAATCTTTATTATATGAGGACTTTCAGTATAATAAAATGTTATAATTAGCATTGACACAGCATGTAATTCTAGAGGAGCTCATGAAGATAGTGAAGATAGTAATATTACTTGTAGTGCTTTTGAAAGGCTGATAAACATTTTACAAGTGACAGTCACTACTTTTAAAATAGTTATAGATCTTTGTTGGGTAAAAGAACCCCAAAAGCACAAACAGGATTACTGCCTGCTTCTTGACAAAACATAAGGTCCATAGAGAGAAATAGAAGGGTGCTGCTCTTGGTGATGAAAGGATGGAAAACAGTAAAAAGAAATTATAACTTAATGGACATTTGCAGAAACATTTGGAACTTATAATTTTGTTAAAGAAGAGTAAGTAACTGCCAAATTCTCCTTCCAAGTGACTTCATCCTGTGCTTATACATTGCTATGTATGCATACATTCTGAATTAGGAAGGACACAATATCATGAGTATCATTTGACAATAAAGCAGGGCTTTAGATCAATCAGATTCTCAGGAAGTAGCCTAGTCATGGGCCTGTCTTTCCTGACCCAGCGCAGTGCAGCTCCCACACTGCTCCACACCCAAACTCCAATTTGCTTAAAAGAACTCAGCTAAAAAAAATCGAAACTATTGTATCACAATTTGGACTTGATATGCAACATGGTGGGGGATTTCTTTGGTCTGATTTTTATTACACTTAGGTTTCAAAATCATAAAAATATTCATCAAAGAATTGTGGGAGCAGCTTTAACTCTCTGGAGATTTCATGCCATGTTTTTATTTATTTACTTATTTTCTGATACAATGAAATCAGCTCTTGATATTTTAGAAACCTAAATTTCCCTTGCTAAACACTAAATGGTTTACAAAAAACATAATGCCTTTTAAAAGGAGAGCGAAATTTGTCATTCTTCACACTCAGACCAGAAAGATGCAAACCTGATGCAGAACGGGGCTATGATTCCATGTTTGCAAGACCATGTAACATCACCACCTGCCACTGAAATCCCAAAGCTAGGACTGTTAAATGCTTTGCTCCGCCTTCTGGAGAGGCTGTTACAGCCCAAGCAGCATCAACAACACGGAGGAGGCCCATATCTACTTTGTGTGGATGGCCTCTGACACACCAATGTTATCAGACCAGCTGCAGGATCTTCCTGGAGGTTTTTTTTTTTCCCTCTCTTTTCTCCCCTCCTGCCCGCCTCCCCCCACAGTGCCTAAAGGTGAACTTCAGGGCCAGATCCTCCTAGTCATTTTGCAGTACTAGTCATGGGACTGTAGAGGGAACAGCATCTAATGCGGATGCGAACTCCCGCGGGTACAGGCCCGGCTGCTGATGTAAACCTTCGCACCAAGATTCTCTCGGGTCTCTGCCAAGAGCTGGCTGGACGGCCCAATTGCTACATTCCTATTGCAGTAATGATTGCAATTTGGCAGCATCCAGAATGTTGTACTGGGGACGGGAGGGGGAGGAGGAGATGGTGGGCCCCTTTGCTAAGCGCAACTCCGGAAAAGACAGAAGGATGAATTTATTGTGGCCGGTCGTCCCTGAACTAGAAGGAAAAGTCAGGGGGCTTTAAGGCTCGAGGAGACGCTCTAACTCCAGCTTGCTCTCAAAGCTTTACATCCCACAAAGAGTGGGACCCAAGGCCGGCCAGCTGTACAGGCTGCCGCCAGGGGTGAGGTAAGCAGACCCCCACCCCCCACGCCACAGGTTCCGCGGTGAGCCGCCGGGCCAACAATGCGCTCATGCTCAGGAGGCGTCACAAAAGGCCCAGGCCTGCCGGAGGCCGCGCGCGCAGTTCTCCGGGGCGGAGTCGCCGGGCCCCGGCTGTGGCAGCACAGGCTGCCGCAGCCGGGGGTAACCCGGACACCTAGCCTTCAGCTCGGAGGTCGCGGGTGCAGGGAGGATGCTGCAGCTGCAGCCCGACCCGCGGAGCCCGGCCGCCGAGCTCCCCGGCCCCCGCCGCAGCAGAGGAGCGCAGAGCGTGCCGCGGGCCGGGCGGAGCTAAAGGCGGGCGTCTGCACCGCGTTGCGCCACCCGCAGCTCCCCGCCTTCGGCTGGGCCCGCAAGCTCGTCGCGGCGGGTGCCCTGACCGTGGGCGCAGCTGCAGGGGCAGCGAGGCGCCGCGCGTGGGCGAGGCCTGAGGAATCCCGGCCGCAGCTGCTCGCACCAGCTCCGAACTCGGAGCACCGCGGGTGCGCGTTCCGGGAGCTCCTTCCTCCGGCCTTTGCTCCTCCTAGGCTCAGGGTCCTCCCCTGACCCCTCCTTCCACCCACCCCAGAGGATGCGCTCCCCCGCGCCCAGCCGCAGAGGCCACTGCTCCCAGAAATGCGAGCGCCCGAGCCCCTTCTCCCGGACCGGAGGAGCCGGCGCCCCCGCCCTGTAGGTAGGTGGGTGAGGCGGGGCCCAGCCCTCGCGGCCACCCGCAGCTAATGCTGCTACCGGGGAGAAGCCGGGGCAGGGGCCAGGACCCGCCAAACTTGCCTCCCGCTAGGGCTCGGCGAGCGCTTGGAGGTGTGCTAATGGCGCTGGGCGCAGTCCCTTGTTAACCTGAAACACTCTTTTTCAGCCCCGGAGGCCGAATGGGGACGAAGGAGAGCTTGACCCTTCCCGCCCACCCCCTGGGGACCGATGGAGTGCGGGCTGGGCGGAGGTGGGGAGGACAGGTTGGCCTGTGGCTTATCTGGGGAGAAGACCGTTGGATTTTCAGCAGCTCAGGTAGAAATATGTCACTGCATTTTTTTTTCAACTGGATTGGCAGATGCGTGCTTCCTGTCTTTTTTTCGCCAAAACGTGTAGACAAGCAAAGCGTTATTTTAGCGGCTTATGAAAGTGGCTGTGGATTTTTGTGTATTTCACAGTTGGCCGGATGGTATGTAAAATTGATGGCGCAAACCCTCACCATAAACATTTTAGGGCCAGTTTAGAGGTCTTTCTAGAAGTCAGATTATTCAGGAGATGGATGAGGCTGAGATATTCTTGTGCTGCCTCCTTAGATAAGCCTCCTGCTTAAAGGAAGGGATGCGTTTAAGAGTGGCAAGTTTGACACAGGTGTCGGGAGTTGAGATTCTGCTGGAAGGATGCGCCTGGTCAGCCAGCAGAGGCAGCCTTGTGCGGAGCCGAACTTGTAACTCCGCGTTATGGTTAGCATTTCTGAAAAAAATGGTTATGAAGTCGTCTTTCCTCCCTAGGTATAGAGTTCACATTGTAGAATTTTTGGTAAGATTCTCGGTTCACAGGCTGTCGTTTTTTATTACATGTTAAACAACAAGGTTCAGAGTTTAAATGAATCATTGTAAACTATTATATATTCACGTTTTTAAATTTAGAGATTTACAGAACTTAATCAGCATAAACAGAAAAAGGACAGAAATCTTTTTTTTTCAACCCTGCGTCTGATGAGTAGTAGATGCTCATTAGTTATTTGCTGAATGTACTTACTGTTTTGAACTTCATCAGAAGCCCACATACATTGTTCTGTGGTCAGTGAAATTAAACTGGATTTTGCATAAGTAGGCAAACTCGTTTTTTTTTTAACATTTACATTTGAATCCTGACATTTTTACAATCACATGCCATCCTTCTATAATGTTTTATTAGCTGAGGTAATTCTCCCCAACTCATAAATTTTTCTCATGTCTAAGGCTGCAAACTTCCCAGCTTCATTGGTGATCCAACTTGTGATTTGGTTAATAAGTGACATATTAACTTTGTTTTAGAGGTGAGGTGTGGTTTAAAGGTAAAAACATTTAGATGTGTCTGTGATTCCCAAAGGATTCAAAATCCGTGATTTAGATACCATTTACCCCTGCCCTGTAGTGCTTGGTGTTTGAACCAGGGCCTCAGGCATGCTAGGCAAGTGCTCTACCACTAAGCTTCACTCCTAGCCCCAGATACAAATTTTTTAATTCTTTTCATTATAGAAGCATATCAGTTTCCAGGATTGTCAACCAGGGAGATTATGGATTGAGGAGTTGGAAAGATCCAATGCCTTCCTTCTTTCAAATGCAATGTTATTTGGGGGCAAAAACATCAAGATTACTGCATCATATTTCATTTGCTTTACTCTTATTCTATGATTTTTTTTATGATTTTGTTGTTGTTTTCCTGTCACATAAATTTTGTGAGTCAGTATTAACTTCTTTTTAGTCTCTACTTGACAAAATTATCTGTTGTTTCATTTTCTTCCTTTATCATCTTAATAAATCATTACTCTTCTTAATACATATTAAAATAAAAAACTTATTTTCACCCAATATGGTAAACCATATTTTCTTATTATTACTTCTCAAACCTACATGAGATGGGTGAAGAAAGAATACTTTTATGTAAAAGGTGATAAGACTGGGGAAACAAAGTGGAAGGGAATTTATGAAAAAAATCTCATTTGTCATCATTTATTAAAACAAAGTAGATGCTACCATGCAATAAAGGTAATTACATTTTACACAATTTATAATCAAGTGTTTTGAGCAGTTAATTTACATTGTTTTTCCTTGCTCACTTTATACATTTCAGAAGAACCCTCTTCTATGGTTACAATAAAGTCCTTACTTTGTTACTTATAAACATTTGTTTATTTGACATTTGAAAACTGAGCACTTAATGTGTTATAACTCTGAGCCTTGGAATCACAAATAATTGCAGAATGGAAGAGGCATTTTTGTTTTCTTTGTGTTTATCCTGCATCCAAATGCGCAGTGCTTCTGGTATTGGGTGACTCACTTCTTGGGTCCTGTCTCTTAAGCCTCCTGCAGCCCTGCCTCCACAAGAACCCGTGGAATGCAGTCCTAGAACCTGGATTTATTCTCTTATATTTCTGAGTCTTCCTCAAAGTTTTATTTTAGAAACCACTCTCCTATCATTGCTAAATGTCATTTGCTGTCCTTTTAAAATCTCAGCCTATAATTTGCTTTTTGTGGAAATTAAACAGAATCTACTCAATTCACAAATATTAGAATGAAATTGTTAAAATTGCAGTAAAAGTATGCAGAAGTATATTTGTATAACCTTGAATTTCAAAGGCAGGGAGTAGATGGTTGAAGAATAATTGTTGTATGGTGGTCTCCCCTCAACAGGGATGGCATATGCCAGAGAATATGAATTGTTTGTTTGTAAATTTGATCAGAAGCTTAATTGAGAAAAATGATGTTTACAGAGGTTCAGCTGAACAAAGGTCATAATATCCACCCATTCCCTTCTAATATTAATTGTTAGGCCAGGAGTCTAGTCAGATCTTCAGAAAATGTGGACTTAGTTACTGTGTTTTGCATCCTTGACACCTCCTCCCTCATCCTCTGTCATGTCCACACTGAGGGATTTTTTTCCATAAAGACAGTGAAAAGAAACTCACTGTTGTATCACTTTATATAAGTGGTTAAGATCTTGGTCCCTTCTACTGTTCCTGTTTGAATACTGTTGCAAGAAATTCCATTTAGCTATAGATGCCAAAGAAAACCTATATTTTTCTAAACAATTTGTGTGTCTGTTTTTTTCATCATGCAAAATGAAAATCATATAATTGATTATATTTTCATTTCTTACTTGGCAACTGGAAATAGTCAAATTTGGAACTCAATAACCACATGAAAACCTATAACCAAATAGCAATGTTCTAACTTTCCCCTTTGTTCTTGAGTATCTGTTCTACTTTGTTTCTTTTGATTCTGATTTTTATCTAATTATATTTTCCCACATTATTGAATTTCATTAAGCTGGCACATCCTTTGTGAACAAGGCATAATATAAAACATAAAGCCAAATAAATGAAAACATTTGAGAATTGATCCCTGGATACACTGTGTTTTTGATGAACAAACTTAATCAGTTACTTTAAATATGCTTTTAATAAGTATTGTAAATTTCATGTATTTAATTATATATAGCCAGACAACTTTACATAGTTTTGTAAAAATGAATTCTACTTATTTTTTAGCTGTTAAGTTTATATCCACTCAGCATAAATCATTCTGTTTAAGTCAAATATATCAGAAGCAACTGCATTTATATTTTGTGTGAAGCTGAATGGGAGATTCTATATAACTTTTAAAAAAGTCATTTTTACCCAAAGGGCTAGTCCAAACTAGCTTAAAACTCACCACACTGAATTGGAATCTGACCTTCACATTGGTGATTCAGAGGCATTTTGATAAATCAGATATGCTTCTCTGAACTTCATTTATTTACCATGAAATTTGAAAGATTATGCTTCCTGGTTAACTGACCAGACTTTGTTTATTCTGTTGGTTTTTAAATTTTTATTTATTTATTTATGTTTTAACACTGCTAGGCTGGTTGAATATTTCTAGTTACCACAATGTCATTCCTAGTTAAGTTTGACATGTATGTTTCACAGATCAACAGGGAGGTGGTCTCTTCTCAGCAGTCATTGGTATAGTCTGAGTCTTTGGCATAAAAATAATCTGATTTCAGAAGTGCAACTTCAAACATAGGAGGAAGTTTGAAGAGATGCTTGTGAAGGTTTTGACATGAGATGTCTCATTCTGATGACCTCCACATCTTTTTTAAAATTTTTAAAAATAGGTAATACCTTCGTGTGGTTTGAAAGGTATAAATGAATATGCACCTGCTTCCCCTGTCCACAAGTAATGGTGATGTCAGTTGAGAACATTGTAGTGACATTTTATGCATATGCAACAAATGTGAACATAGAGCCTACTAATTGGTCTCAACCATTTTTCTGATTGATTTCATTCCCATTGCCCTTGTCTGGTGCCTCAGATATATTGACTGTGATCTGCATTCTGTTTCCTCTGTATTTCAGCTATTGTTCCTTCTAAACTTCCATGTTTAAACCTTCTAAAGAATCCTTATCATACATCATAGTCTTTGGGGCCCTGAAGAATTATCTCCTGTTCCCTGCCACTCCTGGGATGGACCTACAGATCATTCTTTGCCAAATCCCCTTCCTGTGTTTCTGGAACCCTTTAAAATATCTGATGAAAGTTCAAGGCCATCTTGTACCACCAATGCCATTGGCCTTGCTTATGGACCCAAGGTTAATCATTGTTTCAGTACTGTGAGACCGATTGTCACTTCATGCACATGCCTGCAATCCCTCCATGCCAGTCCCTCTACATGGAGCACTCTGTCCGCCAGTTACTATTAGCAAACTACACTCAGTTCTGGTGTAACCTCCAGGGTTCTTTCTGAGTTGAGATTCCTTAGCTCATAGAAACTTCCACTGTAATTTAGTATGTCAAGTAGATGACTGGGAATGAGGATTTAACATGAGTAATAAAAGTGCCTTTCTAGTAAAAATTAACTGTGATTTTGTTAGCATGTAAGATTAGTTAAAAAAAAAAAAACAAAACCCAGAAGCTTTTATTTAATCATTCATCCCTCTTGTCTCCCTACCCCACCACCCCTACTTCAGTCTAACACATGTCCATATTATTTTTAGCAGCCCTGGCTTGCTTCACTAATTCTCTCTGAAATGTTGTGTTAATGCTCATTAAAGGTAGTTTTTGTATTCATTATAGCCCTCGTTAGGGAGAGTGTCTTTTAGGCCTCCAGCTTTGAGGTTTTCTCTGTAGTTGGTACATAAAGGGGCTGAAGGCTTCAAGCAGGATGTCACTAAAGTTTAAGGATCTAACAGAAAAAATGTTATGCCTAAGAGATTGCAAGTATTAGACATCAACCCTGACAGATGACACGAACCATCTGACAAGATATTGGCTCAATTATACTGTCATATAATGTGCATGAATAAGTAACATTATGTATTATTATAATGCACCAATAAAATTATGGAGAAAAAGAAACACTGATGAGAAATGAAAATATAGCTGGTATATCTATAAACAACTGCAAAAACCCAAAAATTTCAGGAAAAAAAGAATTGGATAGCATTTGTTTAGCCCCATTCATGTGAAATTTTTGATTGGTGATTATCACTAACCAGGTATACCTTGTAGAATAGGAATAATTCATGACACTATTCTTTAGGTGTGAGATTCCTCTGGATCTGCTGTTTTCCTTCTGTAATTTTGACCTCACAACACAAACATCAGGTTTACTTATTTGTTGTCCCATACATGTTGGTAAGAGGAATTGAGTGTGCCCTGAATAGCAGTGGCAAATATTCTAGAAGTGGGTAAGTATGGCCTCTACTGTATGGTATAACTCACAATTTCAGACTATTCATCCATCTGTTGGGAGGGCCTGGTCAGTTCTGTGGTCTCAGGTATTTATAGGTGGTCCTTTTCACTAGCTTCTAGTGATTCCTCCAGATAATACCTATCTGCTGAATTCCACTGAAGCAAATAGTTAGCAACAATTTGATTTTGTTGTTGTTTTGTTTTGGTACTGGGGATTGAACCCAGAGGTTTCAACCACTGAGTTACATCCCTACTCCTTTTTATTTTTTATTTTGAGACATGGTCTCTTTTGCTAAATTGCTGAGGCTGGCCTCAGACTTACTATCCTCTCTTGGCCTCCTGAGTTGCCTCCTGAGTTGCTCACAGTTGTGAGCCACTGTGCCTGGCTGTCTTTGGTATTTTCAATCATAAAATCTTTCCAAATAATTTTGGTTTAATGTGCCACAGCTTTAAAAAAATTATAGTAAGAAATAAGAATAGAAAAGTCACAAAACAGGAATTAAAAGTAGGACATAAAAAATATTGTCTTCATTGCATCAAAAAATGCAGATTATTTTAATTAGATTTTAAATATCAGTAACTGCTGGCAAGGGTGAGATGGTTTTATATCTCACAGATGGTTAGAGGGTTTGTTATATCTTAGATGGAGGGCAGTATTGCTTGGTACAAATATTCATAGTATTCCTTGGTACAAGTGATTCTATTCTGAGTATATTCTAAGAAAATAATCAAAGCTGAGGATAATGTTTACTGATGAGGCCATTATCTCTGCAAAGCAGGTGGTATATAGTAGAGGGGTTAAGAGCAGGGATACTGGAGTCAGTTACCTCTCATGGAATCCCATTCCACCATTAACCACCTATGTGAACTTGGGCAAGCTACTTTGTTCTATACTGTGATTTTTCTCATCTGTCAAAAGAAGATAATAATAGTATCTACCACCTACATTATACAGAGAATTAGGTAAGTTCATTTATGTAAAGTACTTGGAACCATGCCTGGCACAGAGTAAGCAATTCTTTATTAGTTATTATAAAGGGTATTATGAAAATTTTAAGAAAAATCCAACAGTGGAGTCATTTTTAAGGAGATAGTACACACATATGATAAAAAATTCAGCCATTAAAATCATGGTCTTGAACAATATTTAACCACATGGGAGATGTTACTAATAATTAAGTTAAATATCAAACTGTATATACAGAAAGACCTTAATTGAGGTACACCTGTATAGAATAAAAGACAAAGTGACCAAAGCTCTTTCCTCATTGATGATGATATAGATGATTTATATTTTGTTTTTTCACATTATCGTTATAATAACTGCTAAAATATTACAAATAATGTCTCATAGAAGTTTTATATTCCTGACTTTTCTTTACCAAATGCATATTCATTTTGACATATTTTACTTTCTCTTCCTCTTTTCAAAGCTGCTAATATTTCACTTCCTCAATTCCTTCACCCACACATCATCTGCTTGGTATTTTCTTACATTTAGCTTGCTTTGTGTATAGATCAGCCCCAAATTCACCCCCTTCTCTTTTTTCTTTTTTAGCAGTACTGGAGAACTGAACCCAGGGCTTTACAAATGCTAGGCAAGCACTCTACCACTGAGCTAACCAGCCCCTAACCTCACATCCTAGAAAAATAAGTAGACCAAGTGAAATGATTTATTAGATTTTGTTAGTGGTGGCTTTCTCTTGGGAATTTAAGCCAGAGAATACTGCTTAGGTGATGATGACACCATATCCTTTCCACATTTCACACATTCAGCCTTATCTTCCACTCCCACCCTGCATGAACTTGGCATTCCAGTGGGATCTGGATCTTCATTAATCCCACTCATACAAGAGAGTAATTCCAGCCTCTAAGCCACCTCCTGCGCTCCCTTTCTTAAGTTTCACATTTCTTCTTTAAAGTCAGTCTTCCACACCAGATTGATAGTTTCATGAACACTGTCCAAGTTATCTATTCTAACCTAATTTCAATTCTTTTGATAAATATTTTTACCACAAAGGAACTAAACATTGACTTGCTTTTTTGCTAAGTTGTTCTTACAATAAGCTTAGGGGTTGTGTTTTGCGTTATTCTCTGTTCTTCAGTTTTATCCACATACTTGTACAGGGAACACTGGAAAATTAGATGCTATTGTGTTGATGACATTTTAGAAATGATTGATGAGGTTTGGGTTTTGTCTTCCCATTTGCGCCTCCTTCTCTTTTCATATTTTCAAGATCAGCATGTTACATCATTTCTTTCTCTCAGTCTTGTAGATTTTTGCTTGAAGATCTGATAACAGATTTTCAAAACAAAAATCTGCAAAAATAAAGGGCTCAATTGCAGAGAACAGCACAGTTAGCAAATGCATTTGTAATAGTGTTTAGTAGTATACAAATTAATTCTGGTTGCAAGGACAGCTCTTACCAACTGTAAAACATTGTTTCATCTAGACAATTTCATGAATCTGTCAGAGAATATGTTTAAAGTTAACAAATGGGAGAATATCATAGATCTTACATTTCCTGGAAAACACCAAATCCTGATGTTTTCACATATCTGCTCTTATAGTTGAGACCAGTAGTTTCCAAAGTAGGGTTTATGTACTCCATGAGAGGTAGGGAAGAAATTGTTAAAAGGTCTATATCACTTTTTCTCTTTGTGGCTTCTATTTTTTATTTATCTTATAATGCATATATTGGTGCAGAAGACATGTTTTATAAGTAAAAATTTAGGATTTTATGCTCAGATACTTTTATTGATATGGAATAGGATTTTTAAAAGTGGAAACCACTAACCTAAGTACAAGGCAAGAACTTATTCTTCCATAACCTGAAATCAGTTTCTGTTACTTAGCCATAATAAGTAAAAAATGAATTTAACCATGAATCCTGTGTTCAACCTAAAGAAGGAGTAGTGATGTATGTTCATGTGCATGCCTGTGCATTGTGTAGACAACATAAGGCATGTTCCATGTCTTTACAGGGCTTACTCTGGTTGGAAGGAATGTGGACCAAGGAATTAGAAAATGATACAAGGTAGCATAAGTGCGCATGAAGAAACCCAGCAACATGATTTTGTTAGTGTAAAGTTACTAAAGAAAGTTTGATATGAGTGGCATAATGCATGGTAATGCTGCATTCTCAGAATATTTTAAAACCTATTTTATGTTTAAATATTTCTTTGATAATTAGTTCAGTTCTTAGTCCACCTGCTCAAGTGAATTGTACTTGAATTGTCTCCTGGATATTGATGTCAACTGGTTGAGCTTCCTGCTCCAATACTTAAAATACCTTTGTAAGAGAAAGTGATAGAATAGACTTGGTAGGAAATTAATCAATTTTATGGAGGAGTATTCTTTTGAACAGTGATGGTGTATATAAGTAATTTAAAATCAGTATATTAGTTTCCTAGGGCTGCCATGACAGAGTATTACATACTTGGTGACTTCCAACAACAGGAATTTGTTGTCTTACAGTTCTGGAAGCTAACTATCTAAAGTCAAGTTGTCAGCCCCCTCTGAAACCTGTAGAGAAATCCCTCTTTGCCTCTTCCAGCCTTCGGGTGGTTTTCTGGCATTCCTTGGTTTGCGGCTCCATTACTCCAAGTTTGCCGGTCTTCACATACCAGTGTCCCTGTGTGGGTATCATGGCAATATTATAAGAGTGCCAGGCATATTGGGTAAGGGGTCCATATGACCCTAGTATGACCCCATCTTAATTAATTATACCTGTAATGAACCAATTTCCAAATAAAGTCACATTCTGGGGTACTGAGGACCATGACTTTAACTTACCCTTTTTGGTGTGACACAGTTCAACCCATAATAAGCAATACCAGAGTTTCCAGAACAATATATCAAGGCAGTACATAAGGTGTCTAATGATGCCTTCTTAGCTAACACCCAAGAGCCATGCAGATTGGATATGGGCTAAATGACAAATATAGGAAAGGAAGCTTGCCTCAGCTATTGATGTTAGCTAGCTGCTTCTGACTCTGAGCTTTGGTATCCTAGTCCCTAATAAAATTATTCATGTAGGTGGTGTTATATACTGTGTGGTTTTGATCTTCCTGGTAAAACTCCATAAAGTTGTTTGTGGATCAGGATGTTATAAAGGGTTGGGCCTTTTGTTTTGATAATACTGCATAACAGCCTCCAAACCTCAGTGGCTTAGATTGACAAATACTTATGTCACACTCATGGACCTGCAGGTTGACTGTGGTTTGGCTGCTCTAGGTTGGACTTGGCAGTGCTGGGCTTGGCAGGGCTGAGGTTCAGGTCTGTTCTATATGTCTTTATCCCTGGGACCGAAGTGGAAGAAGGAAAAGCAGCGGCTACCTGGAGCACATTCTTCTTCTTTTTTTAGTATCAGAGATTGAACTCAGGGCACTCGACCACTGAGCCACATCCCCAGCCCTATTTTGTGTTTTAGCTAGAGACAAGGGCTCACTGAGTTGCTTAGTGCCTCACCATTGCTGAGGCTGGCTTTGAACTTGTGATTCTCCTGTCTTGGCCTCCCAGAGTACTGGGATTACAGGCGTGTGCTACCGTGCCCGGCTCCTCTTCTGATAGAGAGCAGGAACTTACCAGATCTCTTTGCATCTCATGTCAGAATAAGTAACAACACTGTTAATCCACATATTCTATTGATCCAAACAAGTCACATAACAAATTGAATGGTGATGTATATGTGCTGTCTGTTCTAGTTGCAAAGTACCAAAACTTGCATAGCAAAGAGTATGGATGTCTAATTCTAATTCTGATACAGTGGGGGAAAGGAATACATAATTGAGAACAACAATCCAGACTACTATAGAGCCATTTTTCTTTTGAATTCTACAAGAACTTTTATATCAAACAACTCAACCAGCCTGTCAAAGAAAATCTACATAAACCATAGAGGTGATTTCTTAACCCAGTCTCCTGAAAAATTATAGCTGAATATAATATGCTTAAATTTTTTCTAGGAAAAGCCCAGAGTACTTCACAAAGCTGATTCACTTTCACACTGGGCACATTTCCTGCCCCATAAGCACTTGTTATGCTTTCTTCCTGAGCCCACATTAGTGTATCTACTACATTTATACTGTACTGACCAAAGCACAGTATGTGCCTCTCCATTGTCACCCCAAATAGCTGCAACAGAATCTGGTAGAATTGCTATCTTCTTGAGTAAGTTCTGATAGAGAATGTTTTTATTCAAGATAAAGTTTTGCAATTCACAGAGGTGATAGTTGATTGTATAGCATTATTGACATACAACCATGAATGTTTTATGTCCTGCTCCTAAGACTTTCCCAAATAATGTTGTCCCGTGTTACCTGGCCCCTTCTTTATCTCCCATTGCACTTCCTCTGTGCATTGTACATTTAACGTAAAATTTTCAGACCCTTTTTTTCTTGATTATTTTATGTAACTCTTATTTCCCTTGTCAAAAATGGGAGTTTTTTACCAGATGCAGTGGTGCATGCCTATAATCCTAGCAGCTCAGGAGGCTGCGGCAGGAGGCTTTCAAGTTAGAGGCCAGCCTCAGCAACTTAGCAAGGCCCTAAGCAAAAACAAAAACAAAACAAAAAACAAACAAAAAGACCGGGAAGACTTCTTTAGAGTGTATTACAGATTTTAGATACTATTTACCTAAATAAATGGTAGGTATAAAATAGGTTCTTAAATGCTTACTGTATTGAAAATGATTCATAAATGTTACATGGCACTACTTAGGAGTAACTGAATTCTTTATTGACACTTAAATTCTGCATGTGAATAAATATGTTGAAAGCAAATTACAAAGAGTGATAATTTTTTATTTTTTATTTTAAATATTTACATGTTTGAGCATATTGCCACTGTATTTTGTTAACACATCCAATCTCAGATCTCATCCACAGCTGAGACAGACATGACCTTTTCCTAAGTGAAATGGCATTTCACCTGGTAACCTGAACCCTATGTCTCTTATGATAAAGTCACAGAAGATACATTTAATTCTCAAAAACTAGTATTTGCAGGCCATATGTGTTGTTTGGAAATTTTGTTTTCATTAATTTACTCTTAATTTAGATCCACCCACTAGACAACCCCACCAAACAAGAGTAATAGCAGCAGCCATAGTAATAGTAGTGGTGACTACAGTGCTCACTTATTTCTCTCTTGGAACTGAAGGAGTTGGGCACAGTGCAAGACCAGGACCCTAGCAGTGGTGGTGGAGGCCTTCGCTATGAGCAAATGTGCAGGCACCAAGTGATTCACATGGGGACCTGTGGTCTGCAGGACTTTGGGGAATGAAAGATCTGCAGTAGTAGAGAAGAAAGGGGATTTTATTCCTTGAGGTCAGGCTACAAAAACGTCTGTGGAAAAGTCCAACGGGCTAGAGACCCTATGATTTTAGGAATGAGTCTGTCTGATGATATTAAAATGAATTCCAGAAGTAATTGAGAACAGACTTTTCTTCCTGTGTCACTTGTTTCTTTCTTGATACTTGGAGCCCCTTATGTTTAGATTTATTTGAGTCATAGTACTGGAGCAATAATAGAAGGTGTTTCCAAAAACCCCACTGTGGATGAAAGGGGCATCTGATTTTCCCTGATTTGTGAAGGGCAATCATATACAAGTAGCAAGTACCCAATAAATACTGATTGATGATGAGAAGGAGCAAGATTTTCTTATGTTGGGAGATGAGATCAGCAGAGTAGACTCTGTCATGTTTTTGTTGCCTTCACTAACTTTCCATCTAATTTGATGCAGATGTCTCCCCTCTAATGTACCTTCGTGTGCAGGCAAAAAGCTGCTCAGAACTTACTTATATGTTACAAGTATTAATGAAACAGTTTTAATACATTTGAAATCTTTGGTAGAATTTTTACAGAACCACAAGTTTTAATTCCAAAAAGGAGCTACAATTCTAGTGTTTACCAAAAAAACAACTTTTGTAATTTAAAATCAATAATTTTTTTTTAAGATTGGAATACTAAATTCTGGTTCTCTGTTCTGTAGGGGAAATAATTAGATTGGCAGAAGATTAACTTTTTGAAGTAACAAACCAAAAAAGAATTACCAACTGCTAACAGAAATATATCTGGCACATTCAAAGACATTTCTTAAAACTTAAGAGGTAATTCACTTGATTCAGAGAATCAAGAGGATGTGCTTAACTCTTTAAATATCTAATCCACAAATAAATATTGATGGAATACACTGACAAGGACATTGCTATGCATTTAGTAATGCATTTAGCTAACCCAAACACAAGTCAGTATGTCCTCCTGAAGGACAAGTGGCTAGAAAGCTGGTGTTCTGCCTCTTGCTGCCTTTAACTGTGGCTAAATCTAGAAAGAACCAGAAGTTGATGTGAAAATCCTATATGGTAATAGCCGAGCATTGGAGAACATTATCAGTGATTCATTCTTTGGCGTCAGACAAGAACTGATCATTCTGGATCTAACTCTTATGGGTTGGACTCAGGATATCTCTGGATTTGACCTTGAAAAAAATCGTTCTCAACTTCAGACTCCTTTATCTGAAAATGATGAGAATATTAACTCCTTTATACAGTCATAAAAATTAAATATTGGCATTTAACAAAAAAAATTTGTGTCAATGTTAAAAAAAAATTTGTTTTTAAGTTGGGGAGAATTTGAAGCCAGTTCTTGAATGTTAGGATTCATTGAAATGAATCAGTCAATAGCTAAAATTTCCTGTTCCCTGAAGCACTAGACTTCAGAAACACCTTTTAGACACATTTAATCTCTAACAGCTTTTTTACAGATAAGGGTTTGAGAATAGTTAATTTAACCAAGGTCTTTCTTTTTGTTCCACTGAGCTACATTCTAGTCCTTTTTAATTGAGACAGTGTCTTACTAAGTTGCTGAGGCTGCTCTCAAACTTGAGATCCTCCTGCCTCAGCCTCCTGATTTGTTGGGACTACAGGCGAGCACCACTGTGTCCAGCTAAACTACATATCTTGTAGGTGGTAGAGTCTGGATTCTAAACAAGTTTGTCTCTCTCCCAGTTTCCCTGAACTACCCCTCCCATTATGTCTGCTCTTCATTTTCTTGTGCTTCTTGTATGTAGTGAAATGGTTTCTAATCATTTTTCTCCTATATCTAAATTTGTCCTACATTAAGTTGCAAGCATCTGAGTATTTCATTGTCTTTTATGAACTCATGCCTGTGAATATATTTATTGAAATTATTACTATACATTTATTTTTGGCATTACATTTTTTAAAGAAAAAAACCTGAGAAGTTACATATTGAGATAGCTGTTACCAATTACTTTCCTTTGGCCATCACACTGATTCATAAAATCAAGTGTGTAAGTAGGTTATATTATCTGTGAATTTCAATATTAAGAAGGGCATATAATAAAATATTTATCTCTTTAGATGAGGGTGTTGGTTTTGATAAGGCCAAGAACTGCATTTTATAGCAATCCCATAAAGTGGCCACTCAGTTTGTGCTAAATCACTTTTGGTAATTAGGAAACCACTCAATCTGCAGGCTACTCTTGGCATCTGTTTGTAAGATAAGTTCTTCCTTATGCTGAGCCATGATCTCTCTTCCTCCATAGCTAATGTCTGGTTCTCAGTGTACCCCTTGAAGATTTATTGAGCCTAAAAATTATACTGGGTAAAAATCCTTCAGATATTTAAAAACAGTTATTTAATTAAAATTATTATCTCTAAGCTAAACATGACTAACTCTTTTGACTAATAATTTTAAAAATTAGTTTTATGCCATTTAACCATCCTGGTTGCTCTTATTTCATCCTGTATCTTCTCTAGTGTGAGATCCAGAACTAAAGGCAGTAATCCTGATATATTTAATCCTCAAATATGTGGGACTGACTATCTTAATCTTTTTATTTTGAGTTGATTGCATTAGTACCTATGTAGAGATACTAATCACTTCACTGGGCATATGGATCTTACTGTCATCTAAAACCATAAATCACATTTGCTGGTGCTGACACTAAACCCTACTTCTCTCATTCCTTGCCACCTCACCAATAGAACACAAGACTCATATGGGGTAAATTCTGCCTTATAATAACTGACTCCCTTGTATGTGTAGCTGAGGTCTTTTTGAGTCAGAGTGCTGTTATCCAGGATGTCCTTTATCCCTCCAAAAGGCTGATGAGGAGGCAAGGACAGGGCCTAAGAAAGAATACTGCCTTTTGCTATTAACATCTTTCCTGCAGGTTGAGGGTTGAGATCAGCTTCCAGATGTGAGTTGGGCTTAGTCAGCACATACCTTTGTGGTTCAGTTCTTCAATGGCTTTCTTGATCTGATCATGGGAACACCCAGTCACACATCCATGCAGCCCACATTCCTCCATCTTGTCCATACGCAGATCAAGTGAAAACGATCGAATGCCTTTTAAATGCAGTTCCACTGTGTTTTCCTCATTTCCCTGATCTCTAGAATAGTAGCTATGTCAAAGAGAGAAATGAGGTCAGTGTATTTGACTAAGCCATCAACCCCTCAACCTCCTCTCCTCCATCAGTCCTGCTCTCCTGCCATACCAGACCAGTCAGAATTCCCTGAGCACTACAAGTTCCCTTCAGTGGTGTGCACATCCTCATTCTGCTGCATTCACTGGGACATTCCTGCTCCTCCTTCATAGCCCAGCACTGACATCACCTATGAACATTTCCCTGACTCTCCTTCCCTTCCAGTTAGTCAGGTGCTTCCCTTCTTTGCTCTGTGGTTCTATCTACCAACACCAGAGCACTCTCTGCTTCTCATTTTACCAGCTGATGGTGCAGCTGCCTGTTCTTCCTGAGCTTCATGTCTGAAGAATGCTACCTTCTTCTTTGGATCTGCAGCAGAGTTCTTGGTCGATGGTAGAAGTTTCAATAACAAATCCACCTTGTTCTACTGAATGGTTGCTTTTCTGGGAACCATTCTGGGTCTCAGAGTTCACTGGTTTCTATTCTGTCTCTACCAACCTGCAATTAATGATCATTTCTCAAGCTCACCTGGGGATCGATGTGATGTCCCCCAGTGTGTACTTTGTACAGTCCCCTTTCTAACTTGGGTTGAAATTTAAAAATACATTTTCTAGTTTATTAGGTTTTGGGCATTTCACACACCTTTGACATTTATATTTCCTCTTCCTAGAACTTGTTAAAGCATCTGTCTATCCTAGAAATGGGCCTTCATTTAGAGTAGCTAGGAGCTTTGATGGATTGTCTTCACTCAACTAAGAAAGCATTGATACTTCATCTGCTTAATTCTTTCAGGTCAAATTTAAGTTCCCTAGACAGAGAAAAATGGATGAAGAGTCGAGTTCTCCATTCATTTTGCCATCCAAAGACTTTGTCCCACTTCCCCAAGTAGCAGATTGGTAGCCCTTCCTCAATCATCACTTTGCTCAAGTCCTAACTTCTTGGCTCTTTCTCACCTTTACATTTGGGCAGCTACTTGGCTTTTGTGATACATATTTCCTTGTTTGGGAGCATTGCCTCTTGGTTATTCCCTTATGGGTTTGTGGCACACATTTGGACCTAGTTCTGTCTTCCCAGGTTTCTTGTTGAAGAAAATATTCAAATTTCTGACCTTGGTTAATACTGAAATTTGAATATTATTCTTTTGTTTAGGTGAGTGTGTGGCTTTGAGGGAGACTAAATATCCATTATGTATGGGTATAAGTGTAAGTATTTTCTTTTTTGTTTTAAGCATTATTTTTTTAACTTTTATTTTATTTATTTATTTTTATGTGGTGCTGAGGAAGGAACCCAGTGCCTCACATGTACTAGGCAAGCACTCTACCACTGAGCTACAACCCCAGCCCCTGTAAGTATTTTCTAAGAGGAAATATCTGCATAGAAAGGTACATTTTGGTCTGTTCCTTCAGTGGAGAAATTCAGTATGACCAGGCCAGCATGCATGTTCCTGTTATTATTTCATTTGTGTATTAGGAAACATGTTGTTGGAAAAACAGTTGATGGGCATCATCGATTAGTTCTGCCTGGTTATACCTCAATGTTCAAGGAGCTACAGTGTGTTAGATGTGAATCCAAAAAGCTATGCTGTACTGTGCAGTTCACATAGATATAGTTAGTGAGTCTCTGTTCTAGAATTCTCTTTAAATGGTGCCATATTCCCAAATTAGACACACTTTACTAGTAATACAAAAAATACTTTAACACAGTTCTTATGAGGTGAAGATTTCTATGTGCCACTGTTTTTGAATAATGAACTGCATTTGGGTTTAAATGTGTTATCCTGACTTAAGACTGGCAAAAAGAAAAATTTTAGGCTGAAGATCCATCTTGTGTTCTCTCATAAAATTTTTTTGTGATCTGCAATAACACCATAAATGCAGGAGACTCTTGTAAGTCAGTGTTTGGGTGAGTCTAGAGTGTATTGATGTGTGGAAAAAATCAACATTAAATGAATGAAGGGCTTTTAAGAAGCCCATTATAACCACTTATAATGGAAAACGTAGCTCCCATTAGAGTTTGATTTAAGGAGCTTTGGTTCTTCACTGAAGCATGAAGGCTGCCATGTGATGCTCTGTACAAATCATTTTTATAGCATCTACTGCCTACCTCTTTCTGGTTAATCTGCTCCTGTGTTTAGAGTAGAAAGGACTTCATCTGTCTTGTTTAAGGAATTAATTCACAGAAACTTAAAAGAAACTGTGGGTTAGCATATTTTTATTTATCTAATAGAATATTGAAAAATAAAATGAAAGCTTTACTAGTTCTAAGCAGACATAGCCGCACCAGTTGTCAGTACTAGGATCCTTTAATCTTTTTCTCTTCTGTTTATTTTTGTCAGTGTTTTTCTACTGGAATCAAATATTAGTTTCTGGCTCAGCTTGCAATATAAAAATTTACCAATTAGATTGTTATGACTTCATTTCTATTCATGAGGAGAAACTCAATAAACAGATCATTATGTGTTTTTGGCATTTAGGAGAGGAATTTCAAAATAAGCCACCTGGCTCAAGGCATGGTTGGGAGCCCTGGATTCTATTCCTTTCAAGAGTTTGAAAGAAGCTGGCAGAGTCTACATTCCCCATTCTTAAGTAATTCTTAATTTGAGAGGAATCCTTCCATTTTTATTCATCTGCCATATAGTTGACCTTATCTCCAATTCTGAACTAATTTAGCTCTTATGTGGATTTTCTAGCTACTTTGGTGCCAGGTATTTAGGGAAGTACAAACAAACAGTTAAACTTGATGGTGATGTTTGACTTGAAGGCAGCAATGGTTTGAGGCTGAGGAGGATAGGTGAAGTGACCTTGTCACATAGTGTGTAACATGGTATATGTACCTCGTGGGAATTGACAGGTAACATGTGAAGTAAGGTCCTGATGAAGAGAGGGAAGGGTGCACAAGCAGAATTAGGCCTTGCGATAAATCTGGTCAGGAAGAGGAGGAGAACATGACTTACTCAAGCTGGGCAAAGAGTAAGATAAAGGCTAAGAGTCGAGGAGGAGCCCAGTGGGTTCATCCCACAGTGAGAGACTGCTCTCCAGAGTCAGATGCTCAGCCGCCATCTTTTCCTTTTTCTTCTTTCTTTCATCATCCAGATTCTTGTATGAATTTTAATTACCTCAGTTAATTGTAACATGACTATCATGCCCTTGCTTCCACAGATTGGAGGTTTTCAAGGACCTCCTCCCACAAAGGCCAACTCCATCTATTTTGACCTGCAGAGGTGTTGTGGTGCTGGATGTTGTGAATTACACACTAATTTTTCTACTTCGTCTACAGTTGCTTTCTGGCCCTAAAAGTTATTGAAAAACACTGAAGTATACACCAATTTGGATTTAAATCCCTGTTCCCCTGAATCTAGTATTCTCAAATTAGGGAATTAAGGCATCTCTCAGTTTTAGCTTAATGGAAATAAAGATATCATGTGGTTAGAAGAATTAATAGAGAAAACAGAGAGTATATTGAAATAAATGACATGGTAGACAGGCATCAAGGGCTATTCCCTTTCCCTACCTGGTGACTACTCTGTCTTTCTTGCCTTTTGACTCCCATTCTTTTGATTACATTTCCTCCTCCTAGAACCCCTTATCTCTCTTCTTTACTTATTGAAATATCCCAACCACCTTGAGAGGTGGATTTTATTACCTTAATCAAAGTTGAGCTTTGCTTGTTCTAGATTCCTAGTTTTATTCATTGGCCAGCTTTTATTCATTGGCCCTACATTTTAGTTATTTGTTCATGTCTTAGCTTCTCCACTGGATGATAACCTTGAGGGCAGAGCCTGTGTCAGGGACATGGCAATGGACAGTAAGAGCTGGGACTATCTCCCACGGTTCCATAAGGGTCTTGTGCACACCTGTCAAGCTTCCAAGATGATCTCATCTTCATATTTTTTTTCCTAACTATAACCATATGCTGGTAATTTTAATTTTTTTCTTTTGTTCTCACTGCCCTCCTGTGCTTTTGATGTCATCAAATGTCTGGTGAATATTTGGGATGACCATTCACAGGCACCTCAAAGGCCACATATTCAAAGATCGATTTCTTATCTTCTTCTGTCCCCTGATACTACACAAAGTCTGCTCTTTTCACCTGTAGGGTATTGTATCTCTCCTCTCATAGTCTATCTGGTCCCTGAAGCAGAAAGTTGAAGGGCCTCCTTGAATTCTTTCCTATCTTGTCTGTACAGAATGGGTCACCAAATCCCAACTCATTTGTCCCCTAAGTATTTCATGAATCCATTTCCCCTCTTTCTGGATTAGCTACTGCTGCCTGTGTTTGGGTCCCGTTCTCTTCGCTGGTTTTACTGTGATTTCTTTCTAATCAGTCTACTTCACCTTCTTAATCCTTCAAGTTCATCCTCTTCCTCTGTAATATGATTATGCCACATGCCCTCACGAAAACCACATTGGTAACTTCTTTTTATCTCTGGGATGAGAAAATTGGTTGTATGTCATGAACTGGCCCTGATCTATTTGGTGATGGCTACTGTAAGTGCTGCTGTTGGGCTCAGCATGATCTCTCCGTAATGGCCAATGGACGTAGTGAAGGCCAGGGAGCACATGATGCAGAGTCAGGATTAAGCTCAAGGTCCTGTGCATAGTATACAATGTCTTCTCTAACCTTGATCTTTCCATGTCTTCACCTTCAGCTCCCGCTGTTACTCCACTTCACACTTGACCCTGGAGCAGCAGGGAACTATTGTGTTCTTATTCAAGACAGACCTGCTTCCTCTGACCCTTACCTGGGAAGCCCAAACTTACAACCTTAGTGTGTGTGAGGAGGACACAGAGTGGACCCTGTATAAAGCTCAAGTATTCTTCTTTTAAATATTTATGTTTTTAATTGACAAAAATTATGTATGTTTATAATGTACCACATGATATTTTGAAATATGTACCTTGTGGAATGGCTAAAATTGAACTCATTGTTTGTCCTATAGCCTCTCACCTCTTTCATAACAGTACATACCTCATTGTCCTGAAATTCTATGTCTCCTTCACCAGACTGTGATTTCTATTAGAGGACATATCATGTCTCATTTACCCTTGAATTCTGGGATTTACTACAGTACTTTTCATGTAATATGTATTGTGGATAAAATGGTTTGTTGTATTGAAATCAATCAATAAATTTTAATTGTTAGATATAACTTTGCTTTTTAAAATTTAAATTTAATTGGTGAACATATTTTTGCTTCAAGGCAGAAGGAGAGACTTTAGGAGTGTTAATACTCTGAATAAAATTTCTATTAGGGAAGCAGGCAGTAAGTAGACATTGAAAATTTTTGAGCAGGGGAATAGCATGATGAGAATGGTATTTAAGGAAGATTGATCTGGAGACAACCTTTCATTATAGGTTTAAACCACTGCTGGCAAGCAGAGGTGAGGGTGTCAGGCATCAGGGAGCGGCAGGCATATAAAGCTATTCTGAAGAGCAGCTTCATGAGTCTTTGAACTTTCATTTCCACATTTGTTCAAGCGGGATGTACTTTCTGGCATGTTACTGAAAATGAAATAGAACACTGAAGTTATTTTTATTTTTGAAGAAAAAACATTCTTGTAAACACCTACGTGAGCCATTTTGTGTAATTATCTATGAGACATATTTATTATTAATTACTTGGAAATAGCAATTATGAATTCTATATTAAAAAATAATTAGCATATGAACCACTAGACTACAATCTTCCAATGTTGATGAAGGTTTTCATTTCGGCACATTTGGAAATAATTGTTAACTGTGAAAAAAAATAGTTTAGTTTTCCATCAGCATTTTGCTATGTGGCTTAACATCTTTGCTCTAATTATAGGTGTGTGTGTGTGTGTGTGTGTGTGGTGTATGTTTGTTTTCCCCCAATGGGCATTTGCATTGTGCATTTGCCTCATGTGACTGTTTCCTGGTTAAAGTTTATCCTTCATTTGTTTTGGCTATGTAGCTCTACTGTGCTTTATTCTTCATATTGGCCATTATAAACTTTTAAATTTATAGTAGCTTTTTTATTTTTTATTACAGGGCTATGACTCATTGATTAAAAAGAAGGACTTTTCCAAATAATTTGCACTTTTGTTGTGTATTATGGATACCAAGGAAGAGAAGAAGGAACGGAAACAAAGTTACTTTGCTCGGTAAGCATTGTTTTGCAAAATTATATCAGTGCTTTAAAAAAAAATATTCAAGGGGACTTTGTCCTCAAGTACTACTTGGCATTTTGTGTTCTGCGACTGTTTATAAAAGAGCAAGTAACTAGTAGAAATTAAAATACTTACTTTGTCCTTTTTAATTAATAGGGAAATAACATTTGGTTCTTCTTTTTGTATCTTTGCTAGTTCTTTCAGGCTAGTGGTGCTCAGGGACTCCAGCTGACCTGCAGATTGCTCTGAATCCCATGTTTGGAAACACATCTTGAATTTTCAGTCCATCATATGCTTAGTTCTTGCTGTTCTGTAGCTTAATTGGTTGAGCTATAACTAAAAATTATGTCATATTGAAAATTTTTCACCTTGTGTGGAGTTCAGGACTGAAAAAGTATTTTTGTAGGTAAGTGGAATGGATGAAATGATATCATTGGAGACAGGAGATTTTTAAGGCTTAAGCTTGTCCAGCGGATAAACATTTCTTGTTATCCAGATAGAAGTAATCTAATGTATGATAGGCTATGATTTATAGATTTAAACATCTATATGCAGCCACTCAATAATCAGAGTAAAATGAATAAAATATTAAACATTTAGAAATCATTTTAGTAGTCAGAATGCTTCAGCCAAAGTTTTTTGTTGATGTATTTATCCAGAAATTAAGCTGAATTTTAGATGATTAATGGGAAAAGGAGGGGAACAACTTAAGGAATTGCTATGTGTTAAGTGTTTTATTCATTATTTTATTTATCCTCAAAATAAACCTATGACATAGGTTACTTTATCCCCATTTTATCACTGAGTTAACTAAGATTCAGAAAGTAAGCATTCTGTACATTTCATGCAGCCAAAGAATCAGTATTCAAACAGAGGGCTGTCTCTAATGGGTGTGCCCCCATGAAAAAGAAGAAATCATAAATAAGAAGTATAGGAAAGCAAGAGTCGAAGAACTTATTGTAGTAAATTTTTTTTCCATTATTTGGGCTATAGAGAGTAACAAGATTGGAGAAAGAAGAAATCAGGCATGTGATAGATGTGACATTAGGACAATAGGATTTTTAGAATAAGGAGAACTGTGTACCTTTTTATGTTGAGATAACTGTAGGTTCACATGTAATTGTAAGGACTATTAGATGTTCTGTATCCTTCATTCAGTTTCCCCCGTGGAAAGATCTTGCAATATAATGTGATATTGTGATATAATATTACAACTAGGAATTTAATATTAATACAGTGGACTGTTTTAGATTTAGATTGGACTGTATTAGATTTTTATCTGAATAGCTCTATTCAGATTTCACCAGGCATTTATTGTGTGTCTTTGTACATATTTATTTTTAAGCAGTTTTAAGGGAGGGGAGGTAACAGGGATTGAACTCAGGGGCGCTTGACCACTGAGCCACATCCCCATCCCTATTTTGTATTTTATTTAGAGACAGAGTCTCACTGAGTTGCTTAGCGCCTTGCTTTTGCTGAAGCTGGCTTTGAACTCATGATCCTCCTGCCTAAGCTTCCTAAGCTTCTGGGATTACAGGCTTGCACCACTGTGCCTAGCTATGCAGTTTTATCACACGTGTAGACTTGTGTGCTACCATAAAAGTCAAGACACAGAACACTTCTGAAAAGGGTATCCCATGTACTACCCTTTCGTAGCCATACTCACCTTCCTCCCTCTACCTGTCATCCCCGATGACTGTTAGTTCATTCTCAGTCTCTGTAACTTGGTAAATCAAGGATATTACATAAATGGAATCATATCATAGATAACCTCTGGCATTAGGCTTTCTCAATCTGTAATTTCCTTGAGATCCATCTAAGCTGTTGGATGTATCAACAGTTTATTCCTTTGTATTGTTAAGTAGTGTAGGGATGTATTACAGCTTTTTAGTCATTCTTCCATTGAAGAATATTGAAGAATAAAGCTGCTTAGGATGAGTGTGTAAGTTTTTGTGTGAATATAAAATTTTCATTTCCCTGGGATAAATGCCCAAAGGTATGATTGCTGGGTCAAATAATAAGTAAATGTTTGGCTTTGTAAGAAACTGCCATACTCTTTTCCAGAATGGTTGGATCATTTGAGATTCCCTTTAGCAATGTATGAGTGATCCAATTTCTCTGCATTGTCACTAATATTTGGTGGTATGACTGTTTTTATTTCAGCCATTCTGATAAGTGTGTAGTAACATCTTTTTGTAGTTTTGGTTGTATTTCTATAATGACTAATGAAGTTTAATGTATCTTTTCATGTGTTTATTAGCCATCTATATATCTTCTTCAGTAGAAATCTCTTTTCAAGTCCTTTCTAGTTGAATTTTTACCATTGAATTTTGAGAGTTCTTTATAACATGCTAGCTAATAGTCCTTTGTTAGCGATAGTTTTTGCATAAATTTAGGTCAAGATTATTTGATTCTCCTCTTCCTCCTCCTTCCTCTCTCTTCCTATAGATGCCCTTCATAGTGATTTTTAAAAACTGTTGTGCTTTCCCAGTCTGAATCTAAAATGATTTAAAAATTCCCAAAGTAAGGGTTACTGGTGGTTCATTAATAACTTGCTTTATGTTAACTTTTTCTTGTCCCTAAAATGTACAATAAGGAAAGACTCTAAACTGAGAATACAAACCAAAACTGTTCTGGAAAAACAGCCGAGTTTTTTTCAGCTCAGAAATGTCAAATTTATTTGTCTTGCTTACTGTGACCTCTTCTGACAATTGTATTCTAACAATGAAAAAAATATTTAAAAAATGCTTAAGTGTGACCTTGGGAGTATAGGAACATATGAACAAGGACAAAAATTAGTGCTGCTATTAAAACAGTCAATACAATTTGTCACCATGAAGTAAAGAGAGAAAGAAGGAGAGAGACAGACAAACCTGTGGTTTAGTTATGGAATGGAAGCCAGAAATGGTCAAACTAGTAAAAGCAAAAACAAACAAGAAAAACATCATCAAAAAAGAGCCAAAGTTATAAATCTTTTCAAATGCCTTCTGATGAAACTGGAAGTATCATGGAATCCAAAGGGGAATTACCAGTGGAATTTACTTGAGAGCCAGTTTCTTACAACATAGGACAGATTTTTCTAGAGCACTGTACCTAAGGGCAATCTAAGCAAGATCCCTGGAGTGAAATCTAAAGTCAGGCCAAGGGTAATTGATGCAATCAGTTTTCTCTAAACTAAATTATACTACCTTACATAAATCTCTACTGGTGTTCAGAGGAAATCGAAATGAAGATTTGTCCTCATGCTGTGCATGGTACCACAGTTGTGTATCTGAAATCCTAAAATTGCTTTGAAACTGTTTTCTTCCTTCCTCCTTCCCTATTTCCTCCTGTGTTAGTTAGCTTTTCATCATTGTGACAAATACCTGAGAAAACTAACTTAGAAGAGGAAAAGTATATTTTGGCTCATGATTTCAGTGGTCTCAGTCCGTCAAATGGCTGCATTGCTCTGGGTGCAAGGTGATGGAGACCATCATGGCAGAAGGGTGTAGCAGAGGAAAGCTGCTCATGGCAACTGGGAAGCACAAAGAGAGATGTAGGAAGGGGCCAGGGACAGATAACAATCCCCAAAGCTATACTCCCAGTGACGTACTCCACCAGCCACATCATACCCGCCAGCAGTCTATTCAGATTATTAGTCCATCAATGGATTAATCCACTGATGAGGTTAGAGCCTCCATGATCTTATCACCCTCCAAAACCCCACCTCTGGACATTGCTTTGTTGGGGACCAAGTCTTCAGTGTGAGCTTTGGGGAGACTTTCAGATCCAAACTATAACAAGTCCTGAGTAGTTAAATAGTCAGCATTTTCTTTGTGTGCTATCTTTTTATGTGGTTTTGTAAACATTGTATGACTGTGTTTGATAAATAACCCTTTACCATACCTCTTTTGTTGATGCCCTCCCCAATTTAACATTGAAGTGAAGTTAAATTTAAAAGACCTTATTTTAATAATTTGGGATTGAAATTAGTGATTTGAGAGTTTCCTAATCCTTCCTTTCTTATAGCATATTTTGAAATAGGCCTGTGTAATTCTATATAGAAGGGCAAATTAATATCACCAGTAGGTAGGTTTATTCTGGGTGAGTTCTGCTGAGTGTTCAGAGGTTTCTGACCCTGGACTATCTAGTTTTCATCAGCTTCAGTGTAGTTTTTTAGTAGTTGTTCATTCCAGATGGAATTATTCGAGTGATCTTTTTCTATACTTTTTGCGAAAAATTTGTACGAACAGTATATTATATATGTTTATCTTAATCCCTTGATCCCTGATAATCTGGAAAACCAAATTAAAAACTAAATTATTAAAGCAAATTGTACTTTAGAGTACTAAAAGTTACACTGTCCTCTGAGGTGATCATTGTTTCTTAGGTCTTCTGCTGCCTCTCCTCTCCCCTTGTGGTTAGAATGCAAGTATCCTTGATAATGCCAAACAGGGCACCTTCATTCTACATTCATTTCTCATTTTTGACTTCTCTTATTTTTGTGTAGGTGTCTCTATGTTGTATGCACGCACGTGTGTGTGAATGCAAATGCCTGTGCATGCACATGTGTGTAAGTATTAATGTGTGCGTGTTGGTGCTGGGGATTGAGCCCAGGGCCTCACACATGCTAGGCAAACATACAACTACCAAGCTACAACCCCAACCCTGTATGTGTGTTTGTAAGTTTTTGAAAGCATATTTCTCAGGATCAAGGGTTAATTGAGGACATCAAAAATACCTTTGTAGATAACCCAAAGTAGCATTTTGTGGGAGGTTTTACTTTTCACCTTGATAAGCTCTGGGAGAGCCTGTGAGTAGAGGTGGGGTGATAGACTCCTTAGCAGACCATGGCAACTGGGAAGCAGAAAGAGAGACATGTAGGTCCCCAGACTTGTTGGCTCCCCACCCATCCTGTCCCTGGGTTATCATGAAAAGCAGAACTGCCCCTCCTGGCCTACTCTCTTCTCTTATCCACCCCTTCAGAGCTCTCAGTACAATCCCCCATTACCTCTGTCATCAGCCTCAGTGATCAAGGTTGCAGAGTGTGGAACTCACCTGAATTCCTCCCTACTCCCATACCTAGCCTCTGCCCTGGTGATTCTGCAACCTGGACCCTCCCACTCACCAGCAGAACACCCCATATTTGAAAATCACTCCAGTGTATCCCCTTTGGCAAGTCTTCTAAACTTCCTTTACTCTACATTTCCTCAGTTGACAAATATGACTAATAATAATCCACTCCCAAGGTGGCTCTGAGGAAGGATCCCAACCAGAATAGGGAAGACTCCCAAATGGGGTACAACAAGGAGGACCAGAGATGGACAGCTGGTCCTTTATCCCTTCTTCCAGGAGGAGCACCTGGAGACTGATACTTGAACTCACTTTTTCTTAAGCATGCATAGGAAACCATGTAGCTTTCTCATTTAAACCAAATGAAACCAAAATGGCTGTGTAGATATGATTACCTAGCAAAGCAACTACTCAATCATCCCTTTAATAACAGTTCATCCTTGGCCATACTTTCATGTCTACCTGCACTTTTGCCTTCACCTAATCTGCATCTTGACATCCCACTCTCTTCCTATGAGCTGCTCCTGTTGGTTAGGTTAGGGTGGAAGAAACAATCACAAGAATTCAAATTGGAATCATACTGTTTCCCAAAGCTACTTTGTTATGGCAGAATTAGATTCTGGGATACCATGAAGGGGAAATAATTGTCCAAAAGGGCTTGAGAAATCTAAGGTACTCATTTAACTGTTGGACCTAAATAAAACCCATGAAGCAAAAGTGTCAACAATGTGCTGACCTCATGGCAGGGCATTTTATCATGGTGTTGCTTGATACGCTATCATTATCTCAGGTAGGTGTGCCAGAGATAGGGAACTCTCGACCCTCAGAGTAGCCCTGCAGAGACAGAGGTGGCCAGAGCTCTGGGATGGTCATCTATAGCTGTGATCAGCATCTTATCCCAGGATTCAAGATCAACATTATCCCCTGTATGCATGTCTTGTTGTGTAAAAGGCTTATGAAACTGATCCAGATTATCTTCACACAAAACATCTGAAAGTAAAAATTTTCATTCCCAAATATAATTTGACCACTGTGGAAGTTGAGACTCGAAGGGGTTGATAACTTCACTAGGATGACACAGCAGGTAGGTAGCAAAGCAAAATTTGAGCTAGCTCTGTCCTTCCCCATCCAGAGTAGTTGCTCCACAACGTTGCCAAAGGCCCTGTGGCATGTTTGTGGCAGAACAAGTCCTGTAGAATACAGGGTGTCTGACCTGCTGTTGCTCATGGTATGGGTCGACTAGATTGCCATGAGGAGTCCTGGTAGCTCAACACCTCATTTATACCACTGTGAATTAATTTGGAGAAATGCATCATCGGTTCTAAAGCTCTAACGTATAGGTGACCTTTTCAAAAGTAACTTGTTTATAACTGAAGTCATCTCATACAACATGTCTTGTCAACTTTATTATCATCTTCATAGTATTGACCAACAAAGACAGTCAGAAACATTCAGTCTGGATATTGCACCTGTGTAAGTCAGAGTTTGCATTTCAGTCATATACTTTTCTAAGATCAGATCTTATCTAAAACAAGTCATTGTCCATGATAGAAATGAACAAAGAAATATATTTGATAGGAACGCTCCCATTTGCCTTCTTAGTGGAATATGGAACCCAAGATCCAGTGTAAGGCATACCTGGATGGGTCTTTCTGGCTTTGCTGCAGCACTGAGTGAGACATCTGGGTGTACTCTCTTCTCCAGCCCCACAGAGGCAGTCTTTGAACCCTAGAGAAGAGCCATCTCTTTGTGGTATGCCTGTGCCAAGAATGAATACAACACGTGGTGGAACCATGTGAACTCTTGCCCTTTCTTTAGTTAACAATCTGTAGATTGTTTTTTTCTGCTGGCCAAGGGCCATTCAAGATCTGCCACCCTTAGTTTGTCTGAAATTTGAGGAGAAACTAATTACCAGTTGTTCAATTCAGATATTTAGTCATATCACAGGTTTTAATTGTGTCAATACATGAAAAACAAATGGAAAAATCTTAAGTACTTGGTCAATGTTAACTCTGTACCTTCTTAATATTTGCTCATTTTTTAAAAATCAATTTCACCATGCCTACTGATTCCAATGAAAGGGAATCATGACAGCATTTGTTGGTATTTCACAAAGTGTTTTCACAAACACACTCTCACTTGATCCTCACAGTGATCTTATGAGTAGATATAAATGCAGGTGATGAATCTGTTTTTCAGCAGGTTAAATAACTTGTCTCAAATTGCATAGCACTTAGATACAGTTTGAGTCCTGAACCCTCTTCCGCTATGTCTATATCTCTGATTGATTTTTTTTGGGGGGGGGACCAGAGATTGAACCCAGGATGCTTAACTACTAAGCTACATCCCCTGCCCTTTTAATTAATTTATTTTTTATTTTGAGACAGGGTCTTGCTAAGTTGTTTAGGGCCTCGCTAGCTTGCTGAGGCTGGCTTTGAATTTGTGATCCTTCTGCCTCAGCCTCCCAAACTGCCAGGATTACAGGGCACTGTGCCCCCACCTGATTGTTTTTCTTTACTCCATCTTGCCTCAGTTTACCTTGCATGTTTTCACTTTGTCCAAAAGGTGAATTAGAACATACTTTTAGCATCATAATGTACAAAATAGGAAAAATTATATGTGGGTGTGAAAATAGAATGTTTTAGTTGTCTTTACTGGAAACCATTTTTTATTTCAGTTCAAAGAACCAGTTCTAGATGCCTGTTGTGTATGTAGTGTGTAGTCTGTAGTGATCCACAGCCCTGACCTAGAACACTCTCTAGCATGGTCTAGCAGTTCGTATTTGTTTTTGTGATCATACTCAGTCTCCTCCCACTGGCCATCTGGCAGGTGGGGGACTCTGTAATGGTTCAGTGCTCTTTCAGTGTGCCTGTTAAATCGTGGTTGGCATATAACAACTATTAAATATTTGGTGACCAAATGAAAGAGCATATTTACAACATTGTTGTTAATGTAGGATATAAACGTTTTGTGAGTCTTAAACTACTAAATTTTCAGTCGTCAACAATTTTATTAATCTTAAAATGATTGAGGGTTTTTCATACCATTTGCTATGAAGAAGCTGCTAGTGCCTTCACATTATTGCTAATTTACAATTAAACTCTTGCATGAGCTTCAGTGTTGTGTTAGACTTATGTTTCTTATTTTCTTGATTGAATTCATATCAGGAGGCTCTTAAGGGAACATTTACATATGCTTATCATTCACTACTGGGAAAAACATTCATGGTCAGTTTTGATCTGCTAATGTTTCCAGGAAATCATTAACTTTTTTCTAGAGGTTAAAAGAAGGGCTTGTAAACACTTAGCCATTAATAGTTAGACTCAGGTTTCTTACTTCCTTTTTAAAAAATAGGCTGAGTTACTTGCTTTAATTCTGTGTGGAGAACTGCTTTTTAAGTTGTAACTTAGAATCCACTGGGTGGTCATGAAATCAATATAGCAGATTGAACCAGCATTTTCAATTGACACATAATAACTACATATTTATGGGTACTGTGTGATAGTTCAATACATGTATATAATGTGTAATGATCAGATCAAAGTAATTGGCATATCCCATCACCTCAAACATTTATAATTCATTTGAAATCTTCTTTATTAGCTATTTTGAAATATGCAGTTTATTGTTGTCAACCATAGCTCTTCTCTGTGCTACAGAACATAAGAAGTTATTCCTCCTGTTCAGTTGCAGTCCTGTGCCTGTTAACCATCCTTTCTGTACCCTACCTTTTCCATTCTCTAGTAACCACTATTGTGCTCTCTTTTTCAATGGGATCAACTTGTCTAACTTGCACATGTAAGTGAGAACATGTGGAATTTGTTTCTCCGTACCCAACTCTTTTCACTTAACATAATAATCCTCCAGGCTCATCTACATTACTATAAATGACAATATTTTATTATTTTTATTAATTTTTATGTCCATCAATGGACACCTTGGTTGTTTCTTTGCCTTAGCTATTGTGAATAGTGCTGCAACAAGCTTGGGAGTAGAGGGATCTCTTTGATGTTTTTCTCATGGATATATATATATATATAAGTAGTAGGATAGCTGGATCATATGAGGGTTCTCCACCTAGGTTTTTAAGAACCCTCCATATTGTTTTCCACAGTGGCTGTATTAATTCATATTCCCACCAATAGCATACGAGACTCCCCATTTCTCTACATCCTTATTGGCATTTGATACTTTCTGATAATAGTAATTAAGACTAGGGTGAAATATCTCATTGTGTTTTCTTTTTAAATTTTTTTTGTAGTTGTAGATGGATAGCATGCCTTTATTTTATTTGCTTAGTTTCATATGCAGTGCTGGGGATCAAACCTAGTGCCTCACATGTGCTAGGCAAGCGCTCTGTCACTGAGCCACAGCCCAGCCCCTCATTGTATTTTTTATTGGCATTTCTCAGATGATTAATGATGTTGAATATGTTTTCATATACTTGTTAGCCATTTGTACATCTTCTTTTGAGAAATGTCTATTGATCATTTTTATGTTTTTAATCAGATTAATGAAATCGGGCATAATGGCTTAGTGTGGTTAAGTGAGACCGGAGTAGAAAATATCAGTGTATTTGATGCAGTGACAATAAATAATGGTTCTTGAAAATTTTGTTGTAAATATTGATAAGTATGCACATATTGGGTCACATTTTTAAATGATTTTTTACTAAGGACCATGATCAAAAGCTGTTTTGTCATTTCACAGGGCTCTTTAGTAGTGTACTGGGAGTGAGGTTATTATTCATGATTGAAAACACTTTTCCTTGAAAAGTGTTCATCTACTACCCAGCAAGCAATTATTTAAAGGCGGGCATGCAAAAGAGTACCTGTTCTATAAATATACTTTCCCACAGCAAAGTGGCATGTTTCTGTTTAACCTGAAATCCCAGGCTGATCTGGATGTCCCAAATACTGGAACAAGACCAATAAAGTGACCTAACAAAACCCCTACATGGAACCATGTTGCCATCAACCCTGGGCAAAGTTTGATTTTGGGCCTCCTGTAGGTTTCTTCTCCATAGAACTACTTACTAGCTGTGGGGCTTGGGTAAAATTTTTTTTCCTTCTCTCTCTAAAATGGACATAATAATAGCACTTATAAGATATTTTGGAGGATTGAATGAACTAAAATATGTAGTCTTTAGAAAAATGCTTTTAAAAATAAATATTAATAAGCATAGCATTGCACACCTGTATTTCCAGCTGCTCACTGAGATAGGAGGATTGCAAATTCAAGGCTGGCCTGGGCAACTTAGTGAGACCTTATCTCTTATAAAAAAATAAATGAATAAGGGGCTCAGAGTGTTTTTCAGTGGTAGAGAGCAGGCCCTGGGTTTGATCCCCAGCACCACAAAACAAATTAAAAAGAACAACTAATGAATTTTAATATAAAATCATTGTTTCCCCGGGCGCGGTGGCACATGACTATAATCCCAGTGACTCAGGAGGCTAAGGCAGGAGGAGTTCAAAGCCAGCCTCAGCAATGATGAGGTGCTAAACAACTCTGTGAGATCCTGTCTCTAAATAAAATTCAAAATAGGGCTGGAGATGTGGCTCAGCAGTCGAGTGCCCCTGAGTTCAATCCCTGGGACTATTAAATAAATAAATAAATAAATAAATAAATAAATAAATAAATAAATAAAGTTTTTCTAAGTGAAGAATATATAAATAAATGAGAATAAATACATAGATACACATTATATGTCCATTTTAGGGAGCTTATATATCCCCTGAAACTTGTCCAGAGTCATGGTCTATTTTCAGCTTTTAGTGAAAGACCCAGGACAAAAATTTCTAGATTCCAAGTAAAGAAAAATGATTTAAGCTGCCTACCCACAATATACCTCTTTTTAAATGTTGTTTCTGAAAGTTGAGTAGGACTTCAGCTGAATTGCCTCTGAATTTGGAGTTAAATAGAGTATTGTGGGTTTGAGATAACTTTTTTGAAAAAGTGTTTTGTAGTCGTAGATGGACAGAATGCCTTTATTTTATTTGTTTATTTTTATGTGATTCTAAGGATGAAACCCAGTGCCTCACACAAGCTGGACAAGCGCTCTGCCACTGAGCTATATAGCCCCAGTCCTTAAGATAACTTTTGTCACATCGCTGTGGACTGTTTTTGCCAACCCCCACCCCCGGAATTTATGTATCAAAACCTTGAATCTCCAGTATGACAGTATTTGGAGGGCAGAGCCTTTAGGAGGTAATTAGTCACAGGGGTGAGCCCTCCTGATAGGATTAGTGCCTTCATAAAATGAGACTGAGAGATGATTTTTCTCACTCTACCATGGCATGATACAGCAAGAAAGTATCCATATGTAAACCAGGAAGAGGCCCTCTGCAAGAACCAAATTGGTCAGCATTTAGAACATGGACTTTCTAGCCTCTGGAACTGTGAGAAACACTGTTTGTTGTTCAGGCCATCCAATCTATGGAATTTTTGTTTTAAGTAGCACAGATTGAACCAAGACACAAATGCATTTGAGACTTTTCATTTTGCTGGTGCAATGACTCTCCAACAGAAAATAGATCTCTAAACTGGAAAATGCTTCCTTCCTCCAGCTCTAAAGCTTCATAGCTCCCATTAGCAATTCAGCTGATGAATTTTGTAAAAATTTTCCTTTCTTTTTCCCCAAAACTTGCATCTGAAAATTCCAACAAGCAACCTTTACCTCCTCTATCCTAATTGCACACCTTCCTCACAATTTGCCAGGCTAGTATTCCTGGGCAAAGCTCAGATACATCACTTCTGTGCTCGACCCAACTTCTTTTTTTCTGGCATTTGAGGTTTGGCATAATCTGGCTCATTCCTACCCTTCTGTCTTTGTCTCTTACTTTGATTTTTCTGTCTTGCACTTTGTTCCCTCAGAACTTTGCCTTCTGTATACAAAGATCTACCCTTCACCATTCTCTCCTATATACAATAATGTGAACATCACTCTGTCAAACCCACCTTGAATTGTGGCACTGTCTCCTTGAAGCTTTTCCAGTTTCATTTATCCTCCACCCCATAACTAGATGTGCCCTTCCTTGCCACCAAACATAGAGGACATTGCTGGTCTTCCTTAGGCCTTCTCTTGGGGCCCTTAACACAATCTGTCTTGGATTACACCCAGTACTACCCACATTTTTCTGCCTTATTTGTTTGTCACTATTGTTGGCTCTTTATTTTTATAATCCTTACAGAGTCTAGCTCTGTTCCCTGAACCTGCCAGTCACCAGTCATTCGCTATGAATGATAGTTAACATTCATTGAAATTTATGATGTAGCAGAGACTGATTTGCATTCTCATGTAATCTTCTAATTACTCCCATGAAGTAGTTCCTGTTATCATCATAATTACTGATAAAGATGCCAAGCCTCATAGATGTTATATAACTTGCCCAAGGTCACATAACTATGTCGTGGCAGATTCAAGTCTCAACTCAGGTGTATCTGACCTCCCTGCCCACACTCTTAATCATCATGCTGTGTTCTTCATTAAGGTATGTTGAACCGAATTTTGTAGAACCTTATGAGTCCTCAGTACAAGGATAAGTGGAAATCACTGATGTAAATAATAAAATGATTAAATGTGTTTAAGTACTAAACTAATATCTTCTGTTTTAGTACAAAGATATTCTGAGGAACTTTGGAATAAACCAGGGAATCTGGTCTACCCATGAAACTTTGTACATCTCTATATACCAACCAAAAAAGGTCAATGGTCTCCTGATCTTACAGTTTTTGTAATGTGACAAGAATTCCTCTAGTATTTATTTTGTCTCTAGATTCAGGGTCAAATGCTCTAACAGCTGAAATCCCCCAGCTTGGGCACTTCTGTTGTACTGATGTGGTGCTTGAGCCATGGAGGATTTGATCATGCATTTTTACTTCTCTTTTCCTTTGCTCACCATTTTATGTATAGATTGCATAAACAAAATGGTTATGGTTCCCTTTTCTTTTCTGCACTTGTTTTTATGATATATCAGGGAACATGCAGCAGCCTTCCCTTCTTGTTTGAAATTTTGCTTCTCATACATAAATAAAAATAGTAACGAAGTAGACAGTTGGGCCAGGTTTAAGGAGACCTACCAAGACTCAGGTTGGTTCATGGTTTGCAAACATGATTCAGCACCAAACAAAGCTAAGTCAGATTTGTTAACAAAGTAGAGCCTGCAACTGAGTGTTGTAGGAGCAAGAAGGGAGGTGACCTCCTGGGTCTCTTCCCAGAGCAAGATAGGATCTAGCAGCTTCAGAAGCAGAAGGTGGTAGAGAGCAAGAAGAGGTTCTTTTCTCAGTAACAGTGCTCCTAGAACCATGCACTTGATTTCATTTGAGGACGTCAAAGATAGCATTGAGTGGGGAAATCATGGACTGAAGTAAGAAATGTAAGCTTGATGGCTGTATAGGCAACAAGCATTGTTTAGGTGTGGAGAATGGTGAGCATGAGGTAAGTTTAAATATAGAAGAAACAGAAAATGGGAAATGAATTATGTCAATAAAACTAGCATTGTTTTTATTAATGTGTTTATGGAATACCTGAAAGACAAAGTGGCCAAAATGTGATCATTTGAACTTATAAAGTAGTTAAGTTAGAGGCCAGTTACTCATGTTTTAAATATTTTTTTCCCTAAACTAAAAAATAAAAACAAGCTTTAATTGTATTTCTAAATCACTCTATGGCTTTTAAAAATACAATTTGCACATACATTTTCAAGAACACATGTGTTATACAAAACATAATAGAATCAAAATTGATTGCTCCCCTTTTGAATAGGTGGAGTGATTTAAATTCAATCACTATTGTGGCTGATTGGAGCTAAATCATTAATCATTCCATTAATTTTTCCTATGTATAAGAGAATTTTCTGTTGATTATAACAACCAGGGTGTGTGTACTTTACAATTTAGAGCTAGAAAGGGATTTGTTTTAGAAGTTGTATAATATAAAGCAGATGAATTTTTATATTTCAGACTAATTTTGTTAGCACAGCAGAAAACTGAATGGTAATTTGGTTATTTCGTTTTCAGAAGGTAATTGAAGCAGATGCTGGTGAGGTCATTGGAGTCGAAGCACTCTCCATTTCCATGGCTCCATTTTTCTTTTTTTTTTTTTTTTTTAAAGGGAAGGGTATTTATTTTTATGGTGCTAAATCAACTTTTTAACTAGCTAATGAAAAGAACTTAATTTTTCAAACCAAAATTTCAAGGATGTATAATCTGGACATTTCTCTTTTTTAAGAATATCAATATTTTAAGTGTGATAACATGAGTTATACACACACACATGCATACATATATGCAAATATTGATACTGGTTTTCTTTTATAAGAATATTTGGATTTTTAAATATAAAAATTACTTGTAAACTCATACATATTTATATCATCCTCAAGTGCAGTTCATAAGGAATGCTATTGTCTTAATGGATCACTGAAAATGTAAAATTATAAAATTAATTGGGTTATGAACTTATTTATGTGATCTTTACCTTCCTCATCCTGTTATTTTTTTAAGACATGGGAAAATATTTGTCTAAGTTTGAATAAATGACTGTTTTGGATGCAACTAGTTACTTAAGACTCTTCCCAATTCTTTGACTCAAACAAGTGAAAGAGTTCTCGTGAAAATAGAAAGGAGACCAATAGAATAGAGGAAGAGGATCAAGAGGGAAGGAGGAGCGGAGGGCATGGGAAAGTACTAAGGAATGAAATCTATCAAATTACATTATTATGTCCATGTATCAATATACCACAAATGCATCCTTTTTATTTATATAATTATGATGCATTAATTGAAATAATAATAGGAAGATCAAGTAAAATAAAGCAAGTGGATAGGGAAGAGGAGGGAAGGGAAAGGGAAGTTACCGAGGGAATGAGATTGATCAAATTATGTGCAGGTACAAATATGATATAAATGAATCCCACTATTATGTATAACTATAATGCACAAATAAAAATTTTGAAGAGTTTATTGGAGTAATATAGTGTTTATCTTTGGATTTGAGAGATGGTATTGTTTGTTTTATGGGAAGAAAGGTATGCACTGTTTGCATCTCAGAGAGACCTCATGTGCCTGCACCTGTTATACCCAGAGGGCAAATCGAGCAAAATAAATGTGGTTCTTGCTGGAGAGTACATTTCACAGAGACATTAAACAAAGAATAACAAATGCAGAGCTATTCAAATTGCAGTGTTTCCTGTGAGGGAAAAATAACAGGATGTTATAAATGCAAATTGCAAGAGCAGTAGCTACATTACAGGAATGATGTTCAAGGAAGAGCTCTGGAGAAAAATGACATTTAAATGTCATACAATGCCCAAACCTAGGTCATCAAATGTTATCTGAGGTCATTAATGTTATTTAATGACCCTGTGTGTGAGCAGGAGTTCACTAGATATTCTGTGTCTAGAAGTGCTGGGGAAAGGAAGGGAGTATTCTGAGTAGGGGAAACACTTAAATGCAAAAACCTTAAGGTGAACAAAAGCTTAGCTGGTTCCTGGATCTCCAAGACCACCAGTATGTCTTAAAACAATGCTTTTAAGGGAGAGACACACAAGAAGAGTGAAGAGGCAGTCTAGGGTAGCTCTTTCAAGGACCTTGTTGGCCATGTTTTGAAATGCAGATGGAGTGATTAGATGGATGGAGGTGCCATTAACTGAAAAATAACAGTTTTGAGAGAGAATCTCAAGGATTCAAGCCTGGATGTGTTAAATTTGAGATGCTTGTGGGACATCACAATGGAACCATAAATGTAGTTGTGTATGTGACTCAGGAGTGAAAACAGTGGGTCTAGGCTGAGATGGAAATTTAAGAAGTTGTTGGACTCAACCGCGGGAGACAATGTGATCTTATAGGGAAAGAGCGTACAGTGAAAAGAGAATAGAGCTAAGGAATGAGGCACACAATTGGGAAACTACAGAATTCAGTGGTCTAGTACAGATAGGGAAAATAAGATGAAACCCTTGAGAGGACAAATCACAACAGTTAAAATAGTATTTCAAGAAGGAAAGAACAGAGAATGATCAGTAGTTATGAAAGCAGCGGACAGGCAAACTAAGATGAGGACTGGGGGCTTCCTCATATGCCTGAGGCCCTGGGTTTAATACTCAGAACTTCAAAAAAAAAAAGAGGATGTAAAAATATCTGTTATGATTAAGATTGACCACTTGAAAGTTGGGTGTGGTAGCATATGCCTGTAATTCCAGCGACTCAGGAGGCTGAGGTAGGAAGATCACAAGTTCAAAGTCAGCCTCAGCAACATAGAGAGGCCCTAAACAACTTGATGAGACCCTGTTTCGAAAAATAAAAAAATTAAAAAGGGCTGGGTATGTGGTTAAGTGGTTAAGCATCCCTGTGTTCAACCCCTGTTACAAACAAACAAAACAAAAACAAAAAACAAAGATTAATAAAAAAGATTGACCACTTGGAGGTCACTAATGATTAATTGAATAAAAGCAATTTTTGCATACTGTTGGTGGAAGCCATTTTGATGTGAGTAGAACGGGAAGTAAGGGAGTGGAGCCCAAACTTCTAGGCAATTCTCTTGGAACTTGACTGGAAAGAGAAGCCAAAAGTACAGGTTGTAGCAAGACGGAGATGATGGGGGTCAAGGAAGGGTACTTTTGAAGAGGAGGGGGAGAAGGAGCTGTGTCCAACTCCAAAGCCTTTATTTTTAACTACTTCCATAGTACCCTCCAAATATAATGTAACAATAATTAGAATGGTTCTGTTCCATAATAAAAATTTCAATTATAGTATCTTAAATGAAAACATCATTTTAGAAATTTTAGGATTTAAGTTTATAATTCTCGATTTAGAAGTAAAATTCTAAAAATAAAAGTTTTAAATTTCTTCCATAAAAAAATTTTATAACCATTAATAAACATTATTATAATATGCCCTCTTTGTAATATATGTCCAAAGGTATTTGGAGAATTCCTAACTGTTTCCATTTGCTGAGTAGAACTTTCATCTGTTATTATAAGGAAAGGATTGTATAATTAATGCTAGGAATTAGAGTACCCTGGTGATCAACATTTTTTTTTCAACATTTTTCTATCCAACTGATAGGATTTTTAAAATATATTATCAGTGACTGGATTTTAACATATTAGTGTTTTAGTATCATTATGCTGTTATAAGTGAGCATCAGTCATTTGTATCTGTTTTAAATGCAGGGTGCTAATCTCAATGCTGTAGGCAGTGACATCTGTGTAGGAACGTGACTTGGAGTATGTTTGTGGAGAGTAGCTCGTTGGATGTGTTGTGGCACCCTCTTCTTTGAACAGAAAGCAGGCTACCAGCAGACATGTTCCTGCATCATCATGTAAATAACACGTAGTGAAGTGGTCAGGTCCACATAGCTCTGATAACAATCTATACCTTTCTATTCATGCATACAGAATTCTGAGCATCCCACCATCTTTCTATAGTACACTGTTTCACAATATTTAGTTTTGTAGGCACATTCTATGAGGAACTTTAGTTTTGTGGGTCCAGATTGTAGAAGCACCAGGTAATGTGATAACTAGATAATGCTCTGGGGGACTGGAAGAAATGATTGAGAGATTAGAAAGAAAAGACAGCATTTTCCAAGTGTCAGATTCATGTTGATTTCATCTTATTTTTGTTTTTATCTCAATACAGGCTCTATGCCTAACTTCAGAATCATAAAATCTTTTGGTTGAAAGACAGAGGTCATCTGGGCTACCATGCTGGCCCTGAAATTTCCACAGCATCTAACAATAGGCCTTTTCTAACCTGGACTTGAACTCTTCTGGCTTTAAGGATGAACCAAGTATTTCTGAAGCCTCTGGTTTCTTTGAAAAATTATCAATAGGAGGAAGTTGCTTTTAAATTTTTAGTTAAAAGTCATTGCTTTTCAACTGATTCTATTTATTCCTAGCCACTTAGGATCCACACATAAGACAAGTACCTCTTTCACATATTACTGTCACATGTGTTTAAGATGAGGTCATGTTCTCCATAAACCTTCCCTTTTACAGGCTGAATATTTCAGGTTTTGGACTCTCTCCATCTAAGATAGAATTTTCAGATTCTTCACCATCTTGGAATGGCCTGATTAATGAATTTATAGAAAGATTACTTATTATCCTTTATTTAGGTTAATAGGCACAAAAACAAATATTTCATTAGTTCATTGACAATAGTTATGACTACTCTGAGCAAAAAAGGAATTTTTTTCATTAACACAGAGATTCCTTTCATTTAAAAATTTCAAAAAAGGGGCTGGGATTGTAGCTCAGTGGTAGAGCACTTGCCTCGCATGTGTGAGGTACTGGGTTCGATCCTCAGCAACACATAAAAATAAATAAATAAATAAAATAAAGATATTTGTGTCCATCTACAACTAAAAAAATATTTTAAAAAAATTTCAAAAAAACCCCACAAGATAATATATATTACTTAATATATTATTATAGCATACTTAAAGTAATTACATGATCATTTCCAATATTATAAAAAGGAAGGAAAATACAAAGGAAGCAAATGACCCAATATATATAAATAACTATAATATCTTATTAGAATAAATAAAATCATCATAAATACAGGGCCCATTGGCTTGGGAGGGAAAAAAGCAATTTTTAAAAAACTAATTTTTAATTATAGATGGACATAATACCTTTATTTATTTATTTATTTTTATGTGGTGCTGAGGATTGAACCCAGTGCCTTATATGGGCTAGGCAAGTGCATTACCACTGAGCTAAAACCCTGGTCTGGAAAAAGGAATTTTTAAGCCTGATTTTAACATTGAAATATTTTCTGTCCTTCCTGGCTTGAGTGAGATATAAAGCCTGAACACTGTGCCTTCTCTGTTCTTATCCAAGTTGCTGATAAAAGGCTGAATTGGAAGGCTTATGCTTCCTGGTATATTAGTACCATCAATACAGTGAATGATTATCTTGAAGTATTTCAACTTACTATAAATCAATTAGCTGTCAGTTCACTTAACCAAATTCTCTAGCCCAGCTATTTCCATCTTATTATCAAGAAGGTTGAGACAGGTATTTTTTAGGGCCTTGCTGAGATCTTGATAGACTATTTCCCTGACTCCCCAATCAATATGCCAAACCTAGCAGCACTATCAAAAAGAGAATTATGGCAGTTTATGTTCACTCATTTTTAGGACCTAGGGTAGCTTCTAGCAGCCAGTAATTCATCTTCAAATGATAACAAATGTATTATCTGTCAGTTTATTTTTCTGGATATTGATATCAGGATGCTCAGTGTGAAGTTGTGTGTGTGTGTATGTGTGTGTGTTTATTTTCTTTTCATAACCAGATTCCTTGCACCCCAATTCCAATTTATTTCTCTGTGATTCTTCAGAGCAGACAAATGGTTTTACGACTCAGAAGGTTGCGTCATGTAGGTTTAGAGGCTTCATCTTGGATTTCATTTTCGTAGCCAAGGATACTGTGTCCTTTTTAGATTTTTTGGCTTGTTCTCTTTGATGGAGCTGTAAAATAGCATTATAATGGCAAAATTAGATCTATTTCCCTCTTATATAAGTTAACTTCACCCAATCTGCCATAGACAGTGGACCTGTTGCTTCTTGATTCTTCTTCCTTTCAATGCCCCTAAAATTTCCTGGTTATTTTTTTCCTTTGCACTGTTTACAGATATCTGCTCATTTTGAGCCTTGGCATTCCATCATCATCCTTGCAGTTTCTGTCTCTTGCTTTTTGCTTCTCTTCATGCTCAAACCTGCGCTTTATACTCATCAATTTAAAATTCGAGTTCATGGGGCCACATTTGTTTCTTGAGATGCCTTTAGTTTTGCCTTTTTTTTAAAATTTAGTTATTTTATTTAAATGCATTTCAAGTCATAGTACATAACCAGAGCTCAGTTTTTCCATTTCTCTGATTGCAAACCAGATAAAGTCACACCATTAGAGTCTTCATAGATGTGCCAGGGGTAGTAATGACCATCTCAAACAACCATCATTACTATGCCCATTCCCCTTTCCTTCCTCCCACCTCCCCCAACCA
>PVHX01005108.1:39145-117176 GCA_004024805.1 Geosciurus inauris | reverse complement strand
CACCATTTGACCCAGCTATCCCACTCCTTGGCCTATACCCTAAAGACTTAAAAACAGCACACTACAGTAAAGCAGCCACTTCAATGTTTATTGCAGCACAATTCACAATTGCAAAACTGTGGAAGCAACCCAGATGTCCTTCAATAGATGAATGGATAAAGAAACTGTGGTACATATACACAATGGAATATTATTCAGCGATAAAAGAGAATAAAATTATGGCATTTGCAGGCAAATGGATGGAATTGGAAAGCATTATGCTAAGTGAAGTAAGCCAATCCCAAAAAACCAAATGCCGAATATTCTCTCTGATTAGTGGATGCTGATACATAAGGGGGGTGGGAACGGGAAACATAAGAGAAATGGAGGAACTCTGGACGCGGCATGGAGGAGGTAGGGGACAGGAAAGGGGAATGGGTATAGTAAAGATGGTTGATTGAGATCGTCATCACTACCCTTGGTGCATGTATGAAGACACAATTGGTGTGACTTTATCTGGTTTGCAACCAGAGAAATGGAAAAACTGAGCTCTATATATGTATTATGACTTGAAATGCAATTAACTAAACTAATAAAAAAAAAGATTTGGAGGTCTGTATAGTCATTTAGTGGCATATGCTATCATTCTGAAGAGGCAACATAAAGTCTTAACTCAAAGGCCATCTGAGGCAGTAAAGCTATTTAGAGGAGGCATCTGTCCTGCATATTGGCTTTATCTCTTGTAGTAACCATGTATAGAAGGAGCTCAGAGTGTGCATAGACCATGGCTGGTCTGTCTCCAGAAAGAACATTCTAGGGGATTTTACATTATGCATTGAATTAATCAGAGTTTTCCAGAGAAACACAGCCAATGGGGGAAGAGAAGGATAGAGAGAGATTGATTTGAATTGGCTCATGTGACTATAATGTCTGGCCAGGTTCAAGATTTGTAGGGAAGACCAAAAACCTGATAACTCAAGGAAGTGTTGATGCTTTGGTTTTGAATCAGAATTTCTTCTTCTTTTTCAGGAAACCAGCTTTAGCTCTTAAAATCTTTAACTGACTAAGTAAGGTCCACTCACCAAACGGAAGGTAATTTTTACCACTGAGCCACATCTCTAGCCTTTTGAATTTTGTATTTTGAGACAGGTCTCACTAAGGTGCATAGGGTCTTGCTAAGTTGCTGAGGCTGGCTTGAACTTGTGATCCTCCTGCCTCAGCCTCCCAAGTCACTGGGATTACAGGAATGTGCCACTGTGCCTGGCCCAAACTCACGTTTTAATGAGCACCTAAAATGCAGTATATAAGGCATCAAACAGTTCTCACTTGATGTGCAGCATCAGGGAAACCAAATGCCCAAAAACATCAATGTGTATATGCTTGGAACATTTTGGGGAAACAATTCTATTCTTGTTAGTTTCACAGTTTTTCCAATACTTCTTCTGCATCTAAGCACTTTCCTTATGTCAAAGAGTCTTGTCTTTGTTTTCTTACACTCAGGAAATACAAAATGTGACCAAATAACTCTAGTACAAGTCAATATACTGAAGCCACTGAGAGAATGCTGCAAAGTATTATTGATACAAAAAGAAGCAAGATATAAAGAAAAGAATCAAACTTTCTGATATTTTCATAAAATTTCAGCTGTTATTAAATATTCATAAGTGAAATCTTTATTAGGTTTTTTTTTTTTTAGAATTATTTGCTACAAAAGTGTAGCACGCCACTTCCTTGCTGCTCTTACATTGCTGGAAATAATTGACATATTTTAAATACTACTTACCATAAGAAAAATGTCTTAACACTGCTTTCTGCTAGTATCAGAAAGGACATCAGTTCTCTGAATATTGTTTTTGCATAAAGGAGAAATGTTTTCTGCTCTATAAAGCTCTAGTTTAGTCTTGGCTGTAAGTGACTTTGTAGGAGTTGGAATAAAAACCATTCCCACCCAACCAGGTAGATGCATTAATCCAGTGTTATTTCCTTATGATGAGCCTTTGCCATTATGGAAAAGTGTTTGTCAGGAATTTTATTTATCCCCATATCTAACAATCTCTACCTCCCCCAACTTGGTGAATCCATTCACTAGCTTTTGCTTCCAGGTCTATGCAAACCAAATCCTGATTTAGGTGATAGTACTCATCATTTGAGCATTTGGTTTTCCTCCTCTTACAGGAACATGGCAGCCCTGCCCTGCCTTGACTCTCTGAATTTAAGGTTGCCATTTAACTTGCTTTGATCAATGAACTCTGAATGGAAGTGACTTAATGGAGAAGATGATTTCCTAAACACGTGCTGGACAGGCAAAAATATTTGTGTACCACAATGTCAGAAGTGCTCCTAAAAAACCATCTGTCATTATGTTCCACTGTTATTCAGAAGTACCCTTGGTATATCTTGATAGTAAACAATGTTATCAGAACTGATTTCCCATTTGCCCTAATAAATTCACCTTTTACTTCACAAGTAATTTAAAAGAGTAATGCTTTTTAATAGATAATAATCTGCAACTACCAGTTGTGTGTTTCCTGTGTAAACATTTAAAAGATCATCAAAGAGTTATTTTTGCAAATCTAGCTTTTCGAGATTGAGAAGTTTAATATATCTCAGTCACCCATCTTCTGCAGTACATCTATAGTGATTTCAAATGTGGATGCATAATCCCCTTTAAAAGAGAAAACAAAAATCCAAGTATTTAGTAAGTGAAATTTTTGCTGATGATGCAGTTATTACATTTAACAGCTTGGGCATATTCATTTGCTGAGGAATAAGATGAAGAGTTTGAAAAGGCCTAAAATAATGTGGCAGGTTGATTTGTGTGGAGGATGAGATCTCTCCTCCATCTTAATTTATACCATTAATGTGCCAAGCGAGTACAACGTTTACAATTAAGCACGATAGAAACACAAACAGTGCCACCTTTTGGACAATGCCTAGACTTGATGCATATGCATAGACATATGCATATGCATATGTCAGGTTGCATATTCAAGTATCCACAAGCATCCATCAAAGACACCAATAAGATCTTTAAATTCCCAGGGAAGAAAAGATTTTATTGGCACAATGGGAATGCAAGCCACTGTACCTAAAAATAGCATGTAACTTGCATCTGTCTGGCTTACCTGGAATAGAACATTCAAAACGGCTTTTTAATATCTCTATGGAAATGCCACTATAGCCATGTGTTTTTTTCATGGAGCACATGAGGACATTTTTTCCCCTAATCTAAGTTCCTATCTAAATCTAGGATGAAATGTATCTGGCTCAGGTGTCAGGTTTCAAAAAGCCGGTGGATGGATGTCATGTATAAAAATAGAAATGCTATTGCTATTCTGCTCATAATTTTTATTCATAACTGAAGTGGGGGAATAGACAAGATAAACCTGTTTCACCAAAATTCATTTTCTGTTGAATACTGCAGATCAAGATAGTGTTGGGCAATCTGAAAAAGATGACCAGAACATAAAGTTGTAAGTATTTTAAAAGAGGAATCTCAAATTGTCATTCTAGTCCAGCATTTAATAGCCATCTAGCACAATGCTAAAAACTGCATGAAACCATCCTAAGGCCCCTAAAATTGTTGAAGCAGTTATTGCTAGAAGACTTGGATGGATGTGTCAAAGGGTGATTTTAAAGAGGTGGAGAATATAAAATTAAAATGGAAGCAATTTTTATGATGATCACAAAGGGGAGGAGAACAGCTAACATTTACTGGGCCTTTACCATGCATCAGGCACGGTTTAAATATTGTAGGTGTTTGAGCTCATTTAACCCTCCTGAAAATTTAATAAGATAGATTCTTTGGTAACTACCATTTTTCAAAAGGGGAAACTGAGTCAGAGTTTTGATAATTTATCCAAAGTCACCTAGTTATCCAATGCCTGCTTACTAGGAAATCTCACATCAATGGAAGCTGGAAATAATAGTGTTTGCCTTGATAAAGAAGTAATGGGCCAAAGTCAGAATAAGGGCATAAATGCCAAATGCATTAATTTATTCATTCAACAAATGCATAATTATTTGAGCACAAGGCAGGTACCTTGTCAGAGCTGGGGACTTAAGAAAACTAACTTCTGACTACATGAAACTTGTCTTGAGGTGGAAGAGACACTATATAGAAACACACTATGATGTCTTTTGAAGAGGAGGAAAGCACAGAGATTGGAGACATTGTGCCAAACTCAAATTAATATGAGATGAGATACTTGATTCCTCCCTCCAAAGTACATTGAGTCTGATGAGAAACAGACAGACTGAAGATAAAAATGTAGTGCGACTCTTACTATGGAGGTAAGCACAGAATGCCTGGAAGCATGCAGGGTCCCCCACCTAGGATGGAATAAAGATTTGAAAGGAGCCTTTTCAGAGATGATGAGGTCTCCATTATAGAATGACTAGAGTTAATAAAACAGGAACTGTGGGTACACTTCAGGAAATAATAAGCACAAAACAAGACCTGAGAATTGGGTAAGATCTAGTAACCATACAGTGGGCTTAGAATATGTGTCGGGGGTTAGCCGAACACAGGGATCTAGAAGGTTGAGCAGAGGTCAAATCACACCAGACCCCATTTGTCCTGAGATGAAGTGGGTGCTAATTGTGAGGGCGATGGAAGACACTGAGAGGCTGGTGATGGCGGATGATGCCATAGATTCCATTTTCTGCAGAGATCACTGCAGTGATGATGTAAATTCACAGCTGGGGATAGACAGGGTAAAGGCAGGAGGATAAGTGTGGAGATGGTCACAGCTATCTAGGAGAGAGATGAGGGCATTGGAGAAAAGCAATTGAATTGAGCCTTTTTCCAAGGCTCTGAGAAAAAGACAGTGATTTCCTGGATTTGAGGGAGGAATGGAAAAGAAGGAGAACAGGAGGGTGTGCAGGTCACTTCCCTGAGTGATTGGAAAGATGGTAGTGTCATTCACAAGAAGAGAAAACTCAAAAGGAGCAACACATGGGATTTTCAAGTGCCTTAAGATTGCTAGATATTCAGCAATGCTGAATCTCACTGTTTCTTCATCAAATACACCATAATCTCTATCACCTCCAGGCATTTAAAAAGCCTGTGGCCCCTATCTGTTCTTTCATCTTTCATGGCCTCCATCCCTTAACTTTCCCTGGATAATTCCACTTCATGCCTCAGGTCCTAGCTCTGACATCATTTCCTCCCTGGGTCCATAACCCCAGGCAGGATATGTATGGCTGCTGTATGGCTCAGCAGTTCCAGACACCCCTCTCCCAGCTGCATCAGTTTCTCTTTACTTGTCTCTCTTCCAAACTCAACAATAAACTGTCTAAATTCTTCACTACACAGTCCCTGGTACATGGCACACCCTCCAGAAATACATAGATGTCTACATGAATGAGTATCCTGCAAACCCATAGCTATACCTATACCAGCCTCTAAAGAGGGATCTGAAATTAGAGATATGGATTTGGGCATCATCAACTGGCAGAAGCAATTTCCCTTCAACTGATGATCACACTGCCCTAGGAAAGAAAGTGTTTTTTCAACATCATCCTGAAGGGCAGTGCTGAAAAAATATATACCATATATTTATTATGCCCAAAGCAACTTACAGGTATTTTCCTTGAGCACTCTCTATCTTCCCAGGAAAATAGGTGATGTTGTGCACTCATTTTCCTTTTATTTTTCTCTCTCTCTCCATTGGTTTCTTTTCACCTCAGGTAGGAGTTTTTCATACTAACTTCAAAGATAACATTGACTTGCTGAAGTGATAATAAATAGGCTTCTCCCCTCAATATCAGGTAATGACTTTTCTTCAAGGACAACAGTGGAAACAATCTTCCTTTCTCCCCTCCTCTTTTGTCTTCACCTATCAGAGGCCCTTCATATCTCCAAAGTCTCACATTCTTCTGTGTCCCACTCAGTCTGTTTCTCTTTAGAAAGTCACCTTAGTCCAGGTCGTTAAGCCCTAAATCCTTTCCACTTGTGGAACAGGATTCACCACTAAATTTCATAGCATCATTTTCCTACCAAGTTCCCCCACTGAGGTGAAGAGATTTTTCTTTTCTGGAAGGTTAATGGAGATGCTGTTTCTGTGCACACCTTGTGTTCGATGTCTAATCAAGATATAACCTGGTATGCTAATGAATGCTAATCAGGGTGGGTTATGGAGTGGCCATCTGTCACATCAGTTTATATCATTGCACCCCTCTGCTGGAAGGAATTGCATTTTCCTACTCTGGTGACAATTATTTAAATTCAACATAGAATAAGGAGATCTTTTCCCTGGTTCATGTCTCAGTAATCATCCTCATTATTCACATTTATTTTGTGCCTCTTTCTATACCCCTAAGGATGACTGAACATCATACTCTCAGAGGATGTGAAAAATGACACAAGACTAGTTAATAAGTATTTAAATTCACAAAGGAATTATAGATACTTACACAAATAAAGAATTAACTACATAAGAGATCTTTCTGAAATGCATGGCTGTGGGTCCTCTGAATGCCTTCTGAATTGCTGGGTATTATTTTAAATTGGAATGAAAGTATGATTCTTAGTTGAATGGGTATGTCTTTCAAAAGCCTCTAAAAATTACTATAATAGAAGTTTTGAGATTTTGTGGTAGCAGATTTTTTGTTAAAAAGATAATTTGAGTGTAAATGTGGGTCTATTCTAGTGGTTGGAGAAATGACTTCAATGTAGGCTGAAATGATTTACCAATTTGCTAGAATGCGAACATGGATCTCTTCCTGGTTCAGATAATACAGTATATGGCAGACCACCAGATGTAAAATTCCAATGCTCTTGAACACCCCTCCTCAACTTTTACATAGAAAGGGTATAACGGAAAGAAACTTTTGGAAGCAATTTAATAAGAGAACTTTTGCTATGCTGGTTCTCTGCCAATGCTGTCTGTCCTAGCTCCCCAAGAGGAAGGGTGCTAGTTCCCTTACATTAAGCCTGATGGGGAACTTCTGGAAACTACATAAAGAGTATTAGGCATGAGGATGCATACCTGACCTGCTTCTGGGTCAAGTCTCCTGTGATAGTAGGATATTGGTGGCTGCATTACCATGGCCTCTACTACGAGAATTATCAGGGCAAAGAACTCTTGTTTTCTAAGCACCAGTCTTGGACCATGCAGAAGACAGAGTTGTTGTTAGGTCAATATTTCCCAACAGTAATCATGGTTGGTCAAATAAATTTTAATCTTTATATAGTTTTCCTATAAAGTCTTTAGTATAATGTTGACATTTCAGAAATCCAAGCTTTTTCTTCAACACATGTGGAAACTAAAGCCCAGTGAGTGATTTCTCCAAGTCCATGCACATGTAGTTAAGACTCAGAAACAAGAGTATCCAGCAGAACTATAGTTAGAATCTCTGGGTGAGCCACTCGCCTGCCTGCCAATGCAGACCCAATTTAGATCAACACATGCAATTTACAACAATCAACGATCACCTCTTTGTGTGCACAGGTCCACATGGCTGTCCTTTAGCTAAGGATAGGTCCTGGGCATAGTCTAACATAAGGCAAATGAATATACAAAGGTAGCACTCACCATTGGTTCCCAGTGTGTTCTGGTAATGGATATGACGGGTTCATTTTGATCTCTATTGTGATGGAGGGGAATACTATCTGCTAGGTTTGCCTTTTATACCTGAATGCCTGAAGCAATCTGATTAAGTGGAATAAAATAGAAGATAGAGAATTATGACTATTACACACAGGCACTTGTTTAAGACCTTTCATTTCTGCCATGACAAAACATCCCAGGGTAGGAAACATTTTGCTATTGCCCAGTCAATACAAACAAAACAAAGCCACCAGTGCCACACTGACCACTCTAAACACCCAGATATTGGAATGAGGTTTCCAAAAGAAAGACCAACCATATTTTAAAACCTACAAACACATACTTTTGCAAGCTTACTACTATTTGAATCAATCTCACAGAAATATCTGAAGATTCAAAATTCATACACTGATTCCTTTGGTTATTTATTTTCCATATTTTTACATTTTTTCTTTTTGTATCAGCATTTTTAACCTTGAAATATAGATCCCCTGAGCCTGCAACCCATCCTTCTGTTCTGTAAATAGCAGGGGAACTGTCAGAGGAAAGGTGGAGAAATCTTATTTTCTAAAAAAGAAAATCTTTTTATTAATAGGCAACTTTTAGGAATAGTTCATTGAATCCTAAATATTAAATATGAAGGAATTTTAAAGATGAATAAATAAGAACTTCATTTAGTGACCAGTCTGTTTCCCTATATCATGATGATTTTCCTTTTAGTCTTATTACTAAGAGCTACACTGCCTTGGAGGGAGGAGATTGCAGCTGATGCTGGTCAATGTCTACAAAATTTCACTTGGAAAGGAAAAATAAGTTTTATCTATTTATAGTGTAGCATGGAGTTAATAGTAGCATACTTGAAAATAGCTGAGATTAGGTTATAAGTGTTCTCGTCACAAATAAATAAGCACATGCTATAGTTTGGGTCTTGAATATCCCACAGATTTTCTTCCTTGTGTAAAAGGCTTGCTCTCTGGAGTGGCATGGTTGGGAGATGGTGCAACCTTTAAGAGGTGGTGTATAGTAGGAAGTCTTAGGTCACTGGGGGAGTATCCCCAAAGAAGAAGTTCCCTTTTTCTTCCTCTTTTTGCTTTCCAATCAGGAAGTGAGGGGCTTTGCTCCCTGCCATGATGTGCTGCCTCATCACAAACCCAAAAGCACAAAGGCAAACCAATCATGGTCTGAAACCTCTAAGACTGTGAACCAAAATAAACCTTTCCTCTTTATAGGTTGATTGTCTCAGGTATTTATTATGGTAATGGAAAACTGACTAACACAGTATGTGAAGCAACACATATGTTAATTAGCTTTATTTAACTATTTCACAGTACGTGTGTGTATTAGAATGCTAAGTTGTACATTAGAAACATACACAATTTATTCTACCTCTTTTTTCTGTTTCCCCAGTTTCTTTTCTTCCCCCTTGATCATTGCTTTATTATCTTCTCCATAAAATGATTACATTTCTTTCTCTTCCCATTTCTCTCTACACTCCAAGACGTATTTTGAGGAAAGAGGGTATGACTTCTCCACATCCCTTTCCATTTGAGGACTTCTTTGGCTCATGTTGGCTTCACCCAGGGCCAGGCAGATTAACTCAGGGAATGCATGCTCCATGACCTGTTACTCATCAAGCTATTCTTTAGACAGTTACCACATTGACCTGTATTTAAATTTTTGCAAGACCAAGCCAGGTCTGACATTGTCAAGAATAGTAATAGACATCCTGAGTTGGCTTTTGTATTGTGCTGGCCCCTAGTCTCTTTTTTCTTTCAACGCAACAGAAACCCATGCAAATCAGAAAGGGCTTGCCTGCTACATGATTTATTACTCCATCTTTGAAGGATTCCTACATTTTATTTGAATATTTGCAATCACATGCATGTTGTGCCCGATGCTCTTTATCTTGAATGCAGTAATCTTTATTGTACTAACTAAGACATATTATTCACTGCTCCAGAGGTAACAGAGGATTGATTTATCCAGGTACATACTGCTCACCCAGCAGCTATTGGAATCAGAATCATTTTCTTAGAACATCCATCATAATTAAAGAGCAAATTTCAAAATAAGTTGTTATTGTTTTTATCCTGAGCCTGGCTGCATACCCCCTGTGAAGTACAAAAGACCTTTTTACATAACCATTTCTTTGAACCCCTTCTTAGGACCAACAGTTATGAAAGCAAGTGCCTTGGGAGTTTTTCAAGCAACAAGGTGTTTGACCTCCTGATACTGAGGTGGGCTTTCAACTTATCTGACTTATGCTACCAAGCTGGTTCACCAGAATGAGTCAGAACTCTTGAATCATCATACATCTCCCAGCTTCAAAGAAGCAAACAACCTAGAAATGGAAAATGGCTTCTCATCCATCCTGCTGAGTCATGACAAGAGCCTGATTCAGTGTCCCACACAGTAAAGCAGTCCTTTGGTGAAGCATTTCCCTACTCTTGGATGTTTCTCATTAGAAATGCTGATTTGTTCTTGTCTCCTGGTCCATTCAGCTTATGTGTCCCTTGCAAAGCATCCTATGAAATGGCCATGGTAACCATATTAACAGCAGAGTATGAGATTCAAAGAGGAAGACACTTTCAGAAACATGGTGGCAAATGCAAAACTGAACTTTGCTTAATGAAAAACTGTTGCTTTCTTGTGGTGAATCACATTGTCTCTGGCGATGTTTTGAATATGATAATTGTGTGTCCCCAAGGGTTAATGTATTGAGCTTGGTCCCCAGTGTGGTGATGTTGAGGGATGGTGGGGCCTTTAAGAGGTAGGTCAAGTGGGAGTTCATTTGGTCATTGGGTGCACTGCTCTCAGAAGGAATTAAGGTTGGTCTTATGAAGGTCTGAGTTAATTCTCATAAGAGCAACTGGTGATGATAGAGCCCTTCACTTCATTTTGGCTTCCTGTCTTGTATGTGATATCTTCATCACACACACACACACACACACACACACACACACATACACACACACACACACACCCCCATTCCTGTCATGATGTCATCCTTTACAAGGTGATGCCACCAGGAACCCTCACCAGAGCTGGATTCTGGACTTCCATCCTCCAAAACTGTGGGCTGACCAAGCTCCTTTTCTTTATAAGTCATCAAGCTTCAGGTATTTAGTTATAGTAATGAAAAATAGACTAATACACCATCTTAGGCTTTAAATATCTTTTCTCTGTACTGTCCTGATGTAATTTGCCTTCCATGTCTTATCAACTCCCTACTAATCTTGACTTCATGCTTACCTGACCTCTTTTTTAGCTAAATATATTAAGAATTGCCTAGGACTTAAGGCCCTGGGCTTGGGAGTCAGATGTCTCAGATAATTCCCACTCCACCACTTTCCAACAGTGTAACCTTAGACACATTATCAGAATAAACCATTTGAGATATGAGATTGCCACATATGTAGGTCAAAAACAGTCAAATGTTAGCAATTTCATATGGTTAACCTTAATTCTTCTACATTTTAGTTTCTTCCTCTGGGTAAAGAGACAAAGTAAAAGAATGGACTTTTTTGAAGTTACTTTGAAAATCAAATACTGTCAAGACACTATAGTGCTTGGTATAGGGTGAGTGTAGCTGTTCTTATCATGGCCAATATGGTGACATTTGGAAGCCATAATTTCTGCTGAGTCTAGTAAAACAGTCATTGTGCCAAATTTTGGGGCTCCAGTATATTGTACAATCTTTCAATGTGGAAATATTCACTTGTAAAGTTTGTAACATATCAAAAATCTGTAATCCTGAATTACAAATTGTTCTTAGAGAGTTAAACATTGAGTTAAATTTTAAAATCAAATTTAAATTTTTAAATCAAAGTTGCCATCATTGAGAAAGCATTCTCACTATATCTAAGACCTTGCAAAAAGAACTTGATATTGTTTTAATTTTCATTTATTGGGTCCTTGGTGAGGTTGAATGTTTTTCTGTATTTTTATTGGTCATTTGTATTTCAATGAGAACCCAAACAACCTGCAGAAGGAGGGGAGGTAAGAAGGTCTCAGGCAGACATTCTGACTGCCACCACCTTCCTTTGCTGTAGGAAATGTTTCCTACCCTTTCTCCCCAGGGTCTGAACCAGGTTCACAGTATCTAACCTTCCCTACAATAATTTGTTTAACTGAAATCTTCTTGAATCAATATCATAGGTAAAACTCAAGATGAAAGGACAAAGGAGTCTTGATCTTAGCTATTGGCTGTTCTTGGGTAGCAGACTTGTTGAAGAACAAGAGCAAAAGACAAAGGTAGCCACATCTCCACTTAAAATTACTAGCATGGAAAAAAATATATATATATATGTGTGTGTGTGTGTGTGTATCAAAATACCAGTGTTAACTTTTTGCATCAATATTCAAACCAATGGATAGTGATTCCTATAAGGTGTACCTTTTAATCCAAAGCAATAAGTTGATCCTGGTGCACATTCACAAAACTTCTTTCCTAACCTCAAAGAGAGAGAGAGAAAGAGAGAAAGAATGAAAAAAAAATCATTATATAACCTCTTTTTCCTCTAGAAAAAACTTCGTTGCTGGTGGGAATCTTTGAGTTGCATGACATTTGTCATAGCCCTGAACATTCATATAATAGGAGTAGCTAGTTAAACTAGTGAATGATCAAGTGCTAAATTAGTGGTTAGCGGTATCAGTCATAACGACTAAAAATGTTCAGAAAAAGAACAGGGATTGTGTGCACATAAAGGAGCTGGCACTCAATGTCTCTCTACTGAGTGATCCAGAAGAAAATGTCTCTTCTCTGTTCTGCTTCTGTATTTGTCTCTACTCTATGATGTCTGGCCCTTTCTCAGAAATCTTTAGAAATGCCTAATTATCTTAAGGAAATTCAGTCTTTCAATCTAGAACTTCAAGATTCTGGAGACCATAATTTACACTCCACGGGATGCCAAATTGTCTTCATTCCCAATGCTGGGCATATGGCTCTAAAGGAAATGAGTATGTTCACCCCAAATTAATGACTCTTTAACATAAATATTTGGGGGCTTAAAGCAATTAAATGGCAAATGGAAGAAGACCTTTACAATCTCTTTTCCCTTTCCATCTAAAAACATTTATAAATTCTTCTCTACTGGCCAAGAACTTTAATCAGCTCAGATATGGTAGCTGAAGCATCAGAAAACATACCTGCCTCCATTAGCTTACCCCCATATATATGTCCCCACAGTTCCCCACCTCTGGAAGTCTAAAACTGTTCTCCTTTGTTTTGTCATTTCTGTAAATTTTATTGTTTTAAGACATATAAACCAGTTATAAGCCATTGCTTTGAGTTTTCCTCTACATGATATATGCATTATATCATGCATTGCACACATTCCTCTACATTAATGTGTGCATTAATAAAATTGTTTGTTTTTTCTTCTGTATTTTGTTACTTGGGTCTATTTTAATGACAAATTTATGAGGGCTGAGAAATTACATTTCCTCCCCAATAGCTCTTTGATGTCACCCTCTTCTCACCTCTTGTTCTTAATTCTGAGCCTCCCCACTAACTTCTCCTAGAAAGTAGCCTGAGTTTGGGGAGTCTCAATAGATCAGGTCTGGCTACTCACCCCAAAAATCAAATGGAAAAGAAATGGTGAAGTAGGAAAGAAATGTATTTAGTATAGCTGCTCTGGGAAGAATCAGGAGGACCAGGCGTCCTTAGCCCTGACTTTGAGGAGCTAAAAAGAGCTTTGGGGTTAAATAGGGGAAGAAGTTTACCTAGTTCAGCAGTCTTGGTCAGACTGTGGTCTGGTTGATCATTAGCAGCAGTAAGAAATTTGCTTGGGGTGGGGGTTGGTTTAAGGGGAGTTTCCACTGTTTCTCATGGGACGTTTATTGCTTGGATTCCAGTTGTTTCTGGAATCCAAGGTGACAGCAGGACAGAATGACTCAGAAAAAGAGAAGAAAAGGACAAGCTGGAAAGGCAAGATGGAGTCAGTTTTGTCAGGTTTAAGGAAATGACTGAAACTTCTAGGAGCTACTCTGGGGGTCTGGAACAGGACATTGCAAAAGCTGACAGTTGATAATCTGTTGATTATGACATCCCTGCAAATCCCAAAAATGCCATCTTTACTCTTATTTTGGTGCCTTCAGCCCTGAGAGGGAAGGATTACCTGCTTTAGATGCTCAAATGGAATCTGACCCAAAGTTTAAGGAAGCAAAGGAGACAGCTGCAGAACAGAGAGATGCCAAGCTTTTATCCAGCTTTTTGTTAATGATTGGACATCTTCCAGCCAAAGTGAAAAAATCTGTGCTTTTAGCAAAAGCTGCCGAGTCCCTATGACACTTCTATGAATGTTGAGTCTCCTTCTCCTCCTCTGCCTTCTCCTGAATCCCTACATTTCCATCCAACTCCATTTAGTTCAGGTCACCTGATCCCTCAAACTTGACACTGCTAACAATCATGAAAATGGTAGTGGCCTGGGATTTTGTTTTGGTGTGGTGGCTTGGTTGCTTTCCTTACTTGCTTTCTCACAGTTTTTTTGTGGGCTCCTGACTGCCCCAGTAAATTTAAAGCTCTTCAAGAACAGAAGCTGTGCCCTCTCTGTGTTCTGATGCTCCCTGTGGTGCTCCATGTTTCACACACAGTGGGTGCCCCAGAGTTGTTGCTAACTGATGGGTGTAATGAAAGTTTCAACAGCCTCAAGAACCAATGGACCACAGAGTGGTGTCATCACACTGCTGTTTGTCTCAACCTCAAAACTCTGGGCAGAAAGCCAAAGCCCACCCAAGATGTTGTAATGGTCTTATAATGACACAGTATTTGTTTACAAGCCTCCTTAAGAGAAAGTCAATTTGTAGCATCAAAAGCCTTCTAGACATTGTCTTAGCCCTCCTATTGTGACTTGGGAACAACATAACCCTTCACAGTAAAAAAGCAACCACAGAGGGAATGGATCCTGAGTTACATGTGTTCCTTAGTGACATTTGGGCATTTCTAAGACAATTGATAGAGAGACCTCCGGTTCCCTTCTCCTGGACACTTCCTTTGATTTCCTTGGCCAGTGATGACCATTCCATTTTTTTAAAAACTCCTACAGTGTTGGTTGTCTAGAGCATGCAAATTGGTCTTTGGTGTTTTCTAGCAATTAGTAAACAATGCTGGCCAATAATAATAATGATAGTAAAGAAGTTAAGTAGGACATTCCTGTTAATTATCCCCTGAGGCAGAGGTCACAGACACCTTATCTTTCAGTTTTTGCCTAAAATTAGATGGCAATTAGAGAGCAATAATCCTGTTCTTGATCAATAACAGACTCCTGAGATGAAATAAATGCATCCCCTGAATTGAAGTCCGGGTGCCATATCCCCCTTCTTTTCCCCCAGGAAATGAAAGTTAGCTGGGCTGAAACATGGAAAGTCTCAGTCATTGGGTGGTGATGATATTAAGATACTTAACTTGTTTTTGCAGATCTGATATGTTTCCATGGAAATAACAGTTGAGCGCCAGCAAGTGAAAAGTAAGAATTCTGAATTGTCCTCAGCTCTAGTGGCTGACAGAGAGCCAGATTTCCAAAGGAACTGAAGAATCCCACAGTCTTTGATCTGAAACTATATTATTTACTTCATTAAAATAATAATCTCATAGTTCCTTTTTTTCAAACTTCTATTAATCTTCACGACTTGTAACTAACATTTAGGTCAACCTACAGACCCAGTTGTTGGCCCACTGGGACTAAGGAAATAGCTCTGGTGTATAGTCCATAGAATCTCACACAAGTTCAGCAATGGAAATGAGGGTACGTTACCTGGGCTCTAAGAGTCTCCATTTCTCCTTATACAAATGGTAAATTATTATTTCCAAGGTGATTATGGCATAAAATGAGGGAACATATAAGATACATTTAATATAGGATACTCTGTAGGTGATCAATAAATGTACACTGGACCTTAAATAAAAGATAGAAAAGCACAAAATATCTATTTGTTTCTGCTTTGGCCCATTCCTGTGTTCATCAGTATTTTCACCAGGCTGAGTGACAAACTGCCCTTTAGCATTAGTTTGCAATCCCTGACTCCAAATAAACTTTATGACATGTACCAGTTCCCTCTTGCTGCTGTAACAAATTACCACAAACTTAATGGCTTAAAACTACACAAATTTATTAGCTTATTGCTTCTGGATATTAGAAGTTCAGCACCTGCCTGACTAGGTCCTCTGCTAAGGGAGGGTCTTACAAGGCTAAAATCAAGGCATCAGCTGGAGCTGCAGCTGATGCCACATTTGGGGTTCAGGGTCCTCTCCCAAGCTCACTGCTTGCTGGAAGAATTTAATTGCTTCTCATATGTACTACATGGCCCGTATATCTTCAACCAGTAATGATACATCAAATCCTTCTCATACTTGGAATTTCTCTGCCTCCTGTACTGAGCTAAGAGGAAGCTCTACTTTCAATGGCTCATGTGACTACATTGGGTCCAAGCAGATAATTCAGGATAATTTCCCATCAGCTGAGGAAGATGATGGAAAAGAGGGGTCAGTTCCCTGGTGGATCCAGGTTGATTCATACAGTGAACCAAGGAAAGCAGACAGGCAGCTTTTCAACAAGGTGGGTGAATGATCAAGGTCAGCTGATTAGTAATTTAATTACATCTGAAAAGCACCCTTTACCATATAGCATGGTACATTTAAGGTTATAACATCAGGGGTGATGTTCATGGGATCCAAAATTCTGCTAAGCACACAATATCTTATGTAGAATGAGAATATAATATTAGGACTTTACCTGTTACAAATGGAGAAATAGAAAGCAGTGTGAAGTAACTATGGTTACCCATTGCGCAGGAGCAGAACCATCATAATCATCCAATTTCTCTTTAAGTATTTCTGACATCCTTGAGATCTCCATGGCAAGCACGCTACCTACTATCCCTCCAAGTCTTATTCTTCAAGCTTATTTTCACTCTAAACACCAGTACCTTCTTTCTTATCAGATCTCTTTTACTTTGATTCCAAGGCAAGAAAAATAAAATTCAGAAAATATAAATATCACATTATTTCTTAAATTTGTGTGACATAAAAAATGAAATCCAAAAGTGAAGTATATTTACTTTCTCTTCAGAGAAACTCAATGGAAACAGATTTCAATCATGTGACTGGCTCCATGGCAGACAAGTTTCCCAGACCACTCTTGCCACACCATGGAAATGCCTTCACACATGTTCTGGAATACTTGTCAAAAGACATGGGGCCAGTGAAATTTCATTCTTGATTTTCCCAGCCACAAGGAACAGTGTATTATTCTGTTTTGCAAATAAGAGGTCTGGGCATTAAGAAAGTCTGTAATTGGTGAAAAATGAAAAGTCTAGGCTTAATACATGAAGTCAAAGAGCCTCAGTACTTTGCATAAACCATCAAGATGACATAGATACTTGTGTGCTGGCAGGTCCTCTGTGTTCACATTTATTTATTCATGAGAAGGAGAATAACATCTCCCTTTAAGCTCTATGCTCTTTGAGAGGGGTCTCAGAGATGTTATTAAAGTTGTAGTCAAATGGAACTTTTCCCAAAAATGGTTACCTGATTTTGAACTACCATTATTTCTAGGTAGGTCAGGAAACAAGAAATAAATTGGAAATGTGACCCACTCAGAGAAAACATCCCCTAAGGTCCCAACACTGAACCCTGAACACTAGCTTTGAACACTGATATTCTGCAAGTGAGCTGTGTTTTTCCTTTAGGCAAACAGCCCAGGACTGTAAATCTGCTTAATTGTGGCTTCCTGTGAAGGTATGATTCACATCTTCCCATTCAGAGTACATCCTCATATTAATGGACAGATGTCCATGGTTCCTTTTTAAAATAATTCTTAATCTTGGAAAACAAGTATCCTTCAAGTCCCCCAAAACATTTGCATTTTGGTTTATAATGTGGTCAACAAGGAATGCTCTTGCTTACTCTGTAAATATTACATTGACACAGAAGCACCTGTCTTTAGAGAAAAAACCCTTACTCATTCCTTGGGGTATTATAGATAAACCAGGTCACCAAAGCTAAAGACTAACTCACCGAATGCTAATTTTCCATGAGACAGAGAGCAACATCCAGGGTGAAGCAAAATTTGGATTAACAAAAGCAACCCTAGTGATATTTCATGAATATGGAGGTTGCAGGGGTCAGAGCAGACCAACTGCTGAAATAAAATAACTCCTCTAAATCTGTGGCATGTCAAAGGAAACATTTATCTCATTCCAGCCACAGACCAAAGCAGGTGTTCCTTGCTAAGTGGTTCTCAGTGCCTCTCCTACCATGGAAACTCAGCAACACAGGCTCCATTTGGTCTTCATAATCCCTTAAATCCTCAATGTTTTTGCCATTCAACTGGCAGAAGGAAAAACAAGTGGGCCATGGTTTCCAAATTGTGCACCAGGATGCTCTGGGGTGCTGCAATGAATTAATGGGTGCATCATCAGATATTTTAAAATGTTTAGGGAAACCCAGAGATATTCAACATCTGGACACTGCAAAGCTACTAGCTCAAGGTAGTTTTCAATTTCATCATTAAATTATGCTACATTAATCTTGATAACACTTTATCTTTTTGAAACTGAGTCTTCTTCTATTGCTGTGATTAAAGAAAAAACAAGTGTCACGTGAAAATCAATGTACAAAAGGAAATGAGGGCAGTGTGTCCAATCTGATTTCCAGGTTTAAGGAGTTACACATGCCTAAACAGGCATATACATCCCATTAGTAAGTAATTGTGGTTATTTAAGAATGAAATGAAAATATCATTTGGCTTTTAATTCACATGTTCTATTTTTTTAGAAGCACTAAATTATGAGGAAATAAATACTTAAGTTGTTTGAATCTTACCATTTTGTAACTGTAACTATTAGGTATATCTTTGGCTGAAGAGTGCCAAGAAAAACACACTAAGTCTCTGAGAGTACCACAAACTGAAAATAGAGGATTGTGCTGAGAAATACTTAAGGGCCAAATCCAGAACTAGTATGTTATAGGTTGGATGTGAGACATCCTCCAAAAGCTCCTGTGAATGAAGGGATTTTTAGAGGTAAAATTATTAGATTATGCGAGCTATAACCTAGTCAGTCCATCCTAGTTTGAATGACTGGATGGTAACTGCAGGCAGGTAGGGCCAGGCTGGAGGAGGTATGTCACTGGAAGGGTGCATCTTCCCTGTAGCCCTTTCTGCCCCCACCCTCTCTCTGCTTCCTGACCCCACCATGAACTGAGCAGCTTTTCTCCACTGGGCCCTTCCCTGTGATGTACTGCCTCACCTTGGGCCCAGAGCAATGGAGTCAGTCATCTATGGATTAAGACCTCTGAAACCATGAGCCCCAAATAAACTTCTCCTCCTCTGAGTTGTTTTTGTTGAGTATTTTGGTCACAATAATGTAAGAAAGCTGATTAAAACAGTATATACATGATCTCAATCCAATTCCACTGATCAGAATTTACCTAGATAGCAATATCTGACAGCAAGGAACAATGGGAAATGTAGTCTAGCTGTTTGCCTAGGAAAAAAAGGAAAACAATTTAATTAAAAACTTGCCATTCTCTCTTGCAGAAATGAAAAGTCGAGGCACAGGACTGTCCCCTGCTTCCAGTTTGACTTGCACTGACATTGATACAGCATGTACTTAACATCTCTGAGTATCGTCATCATCCCTTCTAGAGCCCTTAGGAATGACAAACCACTTAAAAACCATAACTTAACGGTAACTAGCATAAGCTAGGCAGACCAAGGATAGTCCTCTTCTTTACTGATGAAGAAATAACTTGCACATGCTTGCTGAATTATTTCAGGTCACCCAGATAGTATGCAACAGAAATCAGACCCAAATCCCAGTCTGACACAACCTGAGAGTTCTTTCTACTTCCAATCAATGGCCGGGCCAGCAGGACTTCATTAGACAGGTGTGAGGCTTGCACTTAATGACAGCATGATGATCTCTTTGGCAGAGCGCAATCAGAAGCAGGAAAGGGGGAGAAGATGATCAAACAAACAGCCCTTGTCCTACAAGCAGAGGATAATGGTCACATCCCAAAAGTGACAGTTCTCAGGATGAGTAACCATTATCCAATCTTCAGCTCCTACTCTACTGAGCAAGTGCCCTGATTGTGCCTGGCTCCCCATGCCCAGTCTCGTCACTTCCACTGGCCTTGCACAGTCAGCTCTCAAACCCAGCAACCTATCAGGAGAGAGCACTGCTACTGGGTCTGAATAACCAGTTGAATTACTTTATGATTTTAGCAAATTTGTCTTGAGGACTTTTTCTAATGTAATTGAGATATGTAAAAAGTAGTCTCTCTCTTCTTTCAGGTTATCATTCTTAATGGAATCAAGGAGTTTGATCAGAAGCAGAGCAAAGACTTTGTGGGGTTTGGAATCTAAACAGCAAACAATCCCTGTGTAGCATGTATAAATGTGTGTCTAACAGAGGCAGCTGCACAGCCTCTTAAATTCTCTTCTGCTCCAGTAGACAAGTGGTACAAATCTGGAAGCACTGAACCTGAAGAAGTTGCAATCTATAGTTTTCCTTCTCTGAATCATGGGCATGTGGTGAGGGATGACTGAACTATTGAGGATAGTTGAAAAGGAATTCTCTTGCATGGCCAAACTTTATGTTACTGTATTTTCTGTTCACATTCATTTTCTTCTTCAAGCTTCAAATGAAAGTGGTTAGAATCAGAGATTTCATCACTGGGTGTGGGTCAGAGGCCAATTGACTTTCTGATATGTTCCTCCTTTTCAGCAGTCAGCTAAAATATGCCCATTTGGGGACATGTGTAAGAGATGATTTGAGACCAAGCTCTGGAAAGAAATCTGAGTTCTCTTGTGCTCATCAATGATTTATTGCTGCTTGAACCAGAACTAGCTTGCCTCGAAGCTATACTTACATCCAGGCCAATTGAGTCTGACAGGGCAGAAGCTAAAATTATTGATGAAAGGATCTAGGATCACATTTGAGAAGTTTATTCCTCTGGTGTGGTTTTTAGATGTGTATGCAAGCGGCTTGCTCAGAACATTTATACCCTGAAGCTTTCTCTTGTCCAAAACATGAGGACTCTAGGTAGCTATATGGAGTACAGCATAGAAGAATTCCCAGTTTTCTTTCTTGCCACTAAAGAGAAGTCTTATAGAAATTTTCATTTTGGCAAGGTACATTCACGGGAACTCAATATGTGTTACTAGCAATGCCTGGCACTCAATCCTTGTTACTAATCATAGAAAAGAAAAATCCTAAAGTTTTCAGTGATTTGCATGAACTCATTTAATTGGGAAGAGAAGAGAACAAACTCAACCACTGATTTTCCAAGGCCTAAACAGTTTCCCATGCCTGAGAGCATAGTTGGGCTTAATCCTGTTTCATTTATGCACCCACCTGATGCTCAGAGGTTTGCTGGGACTGCCATAACAAAGCATCAGACTGCAAGGCTTAAGCAACTGTTTTTTCATAGTTCTGGAAGCTGGAAGTTCAAGACCATGGTTCCAGTGGAGTTGTTGTCTCATGAGGTCTTCATGGCTTTCAGATGGCCACCTCCTCTCTGTGTCCTCACATGGCTCTTCCTCTGTGCACATCACCCTGACATCTGTTTCTCTTCAAATAAGAATGCTGGTCCTATCAGATTAGGGCCCCACCCTTATAACCCCATTTAACCTTAATTACTTCTTTAAAGGCCCTACCTCCAAGGATAGTCCCATTGATAGGGTTGGGGCTTCAATAGATGAATGGGGGGAGAGGTGCACAATTCAATCCATTACACTCAGCAATCAATACTTTTTGAGAACTATCATTTACTATATGACAGACGAAGTGCAAATGTTTTATATTCCTTGCATCATTTAATGCTCACAACAACACAAAGAGGTGGGTGAAGTGGAAATCAAGGTGAGTGTAGGAAGTGGTTAGAGAAGAGGCAATCACGAGCTCTCTGGCTCCAGCATCCACACTCCAAGCCAGTGTAAGAAATTGCTCACTTTGTCAGGCTGAAACAGCATCTTGTTATTTCTTTCATGTTTGTGACATATTTTCTCAAATAACAGAACTTTTGGAGGTAATCTAGAGGGATTTTAAGATTCAAAACTGCACCATCAGAATCATCCAATATAATCAGTATTCAGTTATTACGCTATGTCACAGATTTCAATAAAAGCACCCACAGTGACCACACTATTCAGCTGATGGCCCTTTGGCCTCAAGTCACTGTTTAAGCAGAACTGCTGTTGCCCTGACCAAGAGGCCAAGTTCATACATATTCCAAAAAGCACTGGACTTTCTCTGATGCTGCCTGTTGCTCTATTATACTGTGTTTCTGCTGCCTGGAGTAATTTGTGCCCTGCATGATATCCAGCTACACAGCAGGGCCAGCACTGTGTTCCACTAATGGTCATCTTTGTTACAAGACACTTCTTTAATTACAAGATTCAGCTTTCTGCACTGATAAAATTTGGCAGCCCACTTACAGATGCACCAATGTACTGCTGCAGACCAAGTGAAGACCCCTGAGTTAAGGCAGAATTGGAAATAACCAGGTTGAGCCAGGCTCCTTTGGTTTGCAAAGGAAACAACTCAGTGAAATATCCAACTACTTGCATTTATAAATGGCTTTCATCAAGGCAACAGGCTTACAAAGCAAATACAGAAAGCACAAATTCAATATCTGAGTTTGCTTATTTGCAAGAAAAGACATATTTGTGTATGATTTATGCCCTTTCTCCATATACGGACTTATGGCATGGGTATGTGTGGCTATCACACCTTACTGACAGGTGTTATTTGCATATAACTTCTATCTATAAAACCATCTTGTCACTTCATAAAGAAGGTGTCTCGATTTCTTTGGCATCCTCCTTCTACCCTCACATCCCAGCCACAATTTGTAATTCTGTGATCTCTGTGAGCTTCACAGTGTTACTGAAGATTGAATGAAGTCATTTAGGGCAGCAAAGCTTTGAAAGGTTAAGTTTTAAAGATAGCATAGGACTCTGAAATTCTTGGTACCTGGGTGGGCTTGGAAATATGTCTTAAGTTTCAGTTTTTCTATTTTAAGAAAAACTAGAGGAAATAATGTCAACCTAAGGGGACTGGACTGGGAATTAGAATCAAGTGCAGTGACTGGCAGTTTTCCAAAACCACTGATTACTGAGCAAGTAGATGAGTGAATAGAGGATGGGGGGTTATTCCAGACAAAGCTCTCATGCATTGAGAAGTTCTTTGTTACCACTCCTTCCCAACTAGAAGAAGTTGAGCAAGTCCCTGACAACTTTAGCATTTTTCTTTTCTACATTTAGAAACCAGGACCATGCCATTCCCATGCCTCTCCTGGAGTTGTTATGGGTGGAATGGTTTGCTAGTTACACACAGTGATTTCCTGAGAAGGAACAGCCTATCACGATATCAATAAATGATAGCACTGCTATTATTGTCAATTTTATTATTGTGAGGCTATTCCTAGGTAAGAATATCTCTGGGTTTGGGATGGAATGCAGGGACAATGAAAGAACATTCACTGAATGAACTATTCTGAGAAGAAAAAGTCAACATTTGGGGTTGATTTTGTATAAAGAAATGAGAAGCACTTAGCAACTCTGTGAGACCCTGTCTCTAAAATAAATATAAAAAATTGTTGGGGATGTGGATCAGTGGTTAAGCACCCCTGGGTTCAACCCTCAGTACAAAAAAAGAAAGAAAGAAAAGAAAAGAAAAAAGAAAGAATGAAAGAAAAGAAAGTAAGAAAGAAATAAGAATGCACCAAGAAACCTTGATTAGTTAGCAACAGTACTGAATTCATACTGTGTTCCAAGGCTCTGGATTTAGGATGGAAGAAATATAAATGAAATAAAGATCATGATGACATTTTACCCAGCTATCCCACTCCTCAGTGTATTTCCAAAAGAGTTAAAATAAGCATACTATAGTGATGTGGCCATATCAATGTTTACAGCAGCTCAATTCACAATAGCTAAGCCATGGAACCAACCTAGAAGCCAATCAACAGATGAATGAATAAAGAAAATGTAGTATATGTACACAATGGAATATTACTGAGTCATAATGAAGAATGGAATTATGGCATTTGAGGGTAAATGGGATCGAGAGATTATTGTGCTAAATGAAATAAGCCAATCCCTCAAACCAAAGATTGAATGTTCTCTCTGATATGTGGATGCTAACACACAACAAGTAGAGGAGGGAAAGAATAGAAGTTCAGTGGATTAGACAATGGGGAATGAATGGAAGGAAGGGAGACAGGACCAGGAAAGACAGTAGAATGAATCTGACATAATTTTCCTATGTTCATATATGAATACACCATAGTGAATCTCCATATCATGCACAACCACAAAACTGGGATCCTAATTAGAATATATCCTAATTAGACATTTTCCATGTTTGTATAATATGTCAAAATATACTCACCATTATGTAGAACTAAAAAGAAAAAGTAAAAAAAATTATGAATTAAAATAAAGATCATGATAAATTTAGAATTGTCATCAAAACACATAAAACACTCCTAAATGAATATTAAGCAGTACATGCCAAGGGCCCTGTGGTATTTATTTGATACAGTTTATTGAGTGCCTTCTATGTGGCAGGAGCTTGGCACAACTGGTCACTGACTGTTTCAGTCAGTTTAGATTATCTGTGACCAAAAGACCTGACAAGAACAACTTAGAGGAGGAAAATTCATTTTGGCTAATGATTTCAGAAGTTCAGTCCATATTAATTCAATCAGCTCCATAGTTCTGGGCCCAATGTGATGCAGAACATTATGGAGGAAGTACACGGAAGAGGAAATTAGCTCAGGACATGGCAACCAGGAAGCAATGAAAGAGCTCTGCTGAGGACAAAATGTAAACTCCTTAGGCAGAAGCCCAGTGATCTACCTTGCCCAGCCTTACCCTACCTACCTACAGTTACCACATATTAATCCATGCCAGTGGAAAGTTAGGTTACAACTCTTATAATCTAATCATTTCACCTCTGAATATTCTTGTATGCCTCACATATGAGCTTTTAGGAGACACTTCATATCCAGACTATAACACTGACCAGACTAAGCCCAGAATCTAGTACACAACATAGAAAAATAGTCATGTCCAGTTTAGGACACCGAGAAATGAACATGTAGAGGTAAGAACAACACATACCTGCTAGGGGTAGAAAAGAGTGCTGCAGAAGCTCACAGGAGGTATTTCTAACCTACTGAGAAATGTTAGAAAAGATTTCCCAGAGGAAGTGATTTCTAGGCTGTGCGTGATAAGTGAATAGGAGTTACTGAGGTAAACGTAGGTGGAAGAGTGTTCTAGAATACTGGGACAGCATTCATGTTGGGTCCAAAAGATCAGGGACCCAACTAATGAACATTTGAGGAATTAAGAGGCATTTAGTGGTTGAAAATATGTCTACTCAAAACTCATTCATGAATATTTATGGTAGCTTTACTTGTAATTGTCAAACACTAGCAGAAAGCAAGATGTCCTTCCACCGGGAAATAAACACACGATGGCACACCCATATACTGGTATTAGTCAGTGATAAAAAAGAACTGAGCTACTAAACCATGAATAGACATGGAAGGGACCTTCAATGTACATTAGTAAATGAAGGAAACTTCCTGAAAAGCCTACATACAGTATGATTTCATCTATATGATATTCAGAAAACACAATCTGTGGACACAGTACAAGATCAGTACTTAACAAGGGTCAGAGGAAGAGGAAGGGAAGAAGAGATGAATAGGTCAAGCACAAGAGAATTTTTTAAAGCCATGAGTTTATTCTGTAGAGCACCATGATGATGAAAACATATCATAGCACATCACTACAACCCACAGGATGTACGATACAGGGTGCACTTTAATTAATAGTAGTGTACCAATATTAGCACATCAATTGTACAAGAGTGCCACTAATACAAGATGTTAACAGGGAAAACTAAAGCAGAGGTGGGGAATATATGGGAACTCTCGGTATTTTCCATTCAATTTTTCTGTAGACTTAGATTGCTCTAAAAAATAAAGTCTATTAATAAATCAAAATTTTAAAGACATTCAAGGGCTGGAGGTACATTCAGTTGTAGAGTGTTTGCCTAGCATGCACAAGGCCCTGAATTTTATTTCTTCACAATGAGAAAAAAAAAAAGACATTTTGTGTAGCGGAACCACTGTCCCAAATATGATGAGGTTTGCTGTGGGTTGGGGTGAATAACATCTAGAGAGGAAACTGGAGAAGTAGGCACTAGTTGGATCATGAAGAGTCTGAGTCAGTGCACTCTGCCTTAAAAGCAGTAAAAAACATTGTATAGTGCAGTGACAAAATCAGATATGCTTTTTAAAGGGCAATTCTGATTGTAGGGTAGAGACTTTATTAAAAGAAGGAAGCATGAGAGGAAGGAGACCAGGTGCTTTATCATCAACAGATAAAAGTGGAACAAATCATAGCAATAAGGACACAGAGAGGGGATGAAGAAAAGACATGCTTTAATCTGAAATAGATTTATTTGTTGGATGGTTGGATGTAGGCAGGAAAACAGAAAGAGGGTCTGAGCACATTAGAAAAAATACTTTTAAAAAACAATCATAAAAACCACATGTGAAGTATAAAAAGCATGTTTGTCAGAGGCTTCTGGAGAGAAAGCAAATGCAGGTAGGTTCTTCAGTAGGTCATCTCTCCTCCCTGTGATTAGATGCTCACTCTGTGGTCTAGGGGACCTTAGTGGGTGTCTGAGGACCTTTAGAGAAGCTATGGTAATCAGCTGGTAATTATTATTCAAGTTTCACATGAACTTTGAAGTATTTTTGATAGATGTTAACCAAGTTGACCAGGTCTCCTGGCATGAAAATATAAGAATATGTACATAGAGCTTCCTCGGGGAATATATTTGTTCTAATGCCCTGACTTTCAAAAATGGTTGCTGTAAGAGAAAATATTGGTAGTTAAGTGTAAAGGAGAGAAATGAAGGGACTATAGTTATTTATCTTTTTAAAATAACATATATTGGTTCCTGCATAATTATAAAAATAATATATGTGCAAAGCAAAACATTAGAAAACATGGAAAAACACAAAGTGAAAATACAAAGTATTCATATCACTACCCAGAAAAAACATTTTGGTACTTAGCTTTTTAGGTTTTTTCCTATCCATACATACCTTTACTTAAAAAAAAAAAAAAACAACTTGAAATCATTATGCAAATCTTGGTTGGTTTATTTTTTCTTACTGAAATAATTGAGTTATTAGGGTAGATTGAGTGTTAGGTAGCTGCCTATCACAAAGATACAGTGGTTCCAGCAAGATATAAACCTGCCCTCTCACATATGGAGCAGAGATGGCAGGTGTTTCAGTTGCTCTACTGCTCTGGTTCTGCAGTGACTTAGAGACCCAGGCTATCCAGTTGGCTCTTAATATCCTCAGGTTCTGCATTTGTGGATTAAATCAACTGCAGATAAAGAATATATTTGGGTATGTATAATATGTCAAAATACACTCTACTGTCATGGAAATCTAAAAAGAAACAAATAAAAATCTGATATGGTAAGATATGCTACCAAATGTCAAGTATCAGAAACTACTAGATGTTGAATCAAATGTCAGCTCAAAAGAATATACATTTAAGTTGAAAAACAACCTTCTTCTTACCATCACTTTACCTCATTATATAAATTATATCCTTTTCTCATGCTGCAAGACCATTGAGAATACATAATATATATAAAAATGAGTGGCTGTTAAAAAAAGAGTATTTGGAAAAAAATGTATCTATACTGAACAGGTGAAGATTTTCCTTGTCATTATTCCCTAAACAATGTAGTATAATGACTATTCACCCAACATTTACATGGTATTAAGTATCATAATTAATCTAAAGATCATTTAAAGTACACAGGAAGGTACACAGGTATAGGCAAATGCTATGTCATTTAAATAAGGGACTTAAGCTCACCTGCAGATTTTGGTATCTGAACAAGGTTCCTGGAACCAATCTTCTGTAGAACTGAGGGACAATTATATTAACTCATGACTCCAGATTTCCCCAAATATTGCTTTTGTACACATAGTTAGATTCAGCAGTACCCACACACTGATCAAGCCAAAGTGGGAAGGAGACATTAAGGAAATGGACAAGTTGCTTCCTCTTGTAAGAATGTGACCTCGTAGCTTCTCGCTTATTTTCTTCTCACTTGTCATTTGTCAAAATTCACCCACATGTCTACACTTAGTTATAAGAAAGGTTGGGAAAAGATTATCACCCACTGCGCAGCTCTATGTCACATAACCCCAGTATGCAAGAGTTTGTTTCTAAATGTAAGGGGGAAATGGATCCTGGGGTTGACAGCATCTGTCTGAAGCACCATCCAGTTATAGTTTCCACTCAAAAGTCTAAGATTTCTCAGGGATGTGAAATTTTCTCCATGAGGACAGGAGGTGGCCAGATCTAGAGACTTATAAACTAATAGGCATGTTTTCTGATACCTTCTCCATATTTCAGTAGTATAGTTAGACAGGATGGCTGCAATAAAAACTCCCAATTTGGGGAAAAGGTAAAGGAGAAAGAGAATCATTATGTTTCTTGAGAATGATGAAATCTTATTGGGGAAGAACTGTAAACAAGTTTCAGCCGATGCAGAACCTTCCTTGGGCGATGATCACTGGTTTGCCTCTCTGGCAAAAATGCCTTTGTCCACTGACCTCTTGGAGACTCTGTTTGTCCATGAACTTCTGTGGTCACAACTAAAGCAGTGTGGGAGAGCATGCTCTCCTTGGAGATGCACAGCTTTCCTGGGAGTTTCTTTGAGGATCAGAAAATTACAACTTTTGCAGGCCAGGTTTATGGTTTCTTTGATCACATAATTCTCTCAAAATTCCTAGCAGTTTTCTGGACTATTGACTTCCAATTTTTTCTATGAACATCTAAGCATAGCCAAAGATCTTGTCTGCATAAACCTTAAGTTTCTGAACACTAGTTTATTTATTCATCTCTGTATTTGGACTCTTTTCTCTCCAGTAGCAACTTTGAGGCCATCTTAAATAACAGGCTTGCATGAGACAACAGTATGCTTAATTCTATATTTGCCATTGGATTGGCTTTCATGATTCCATTAACAACAGGTCCTGGAGAAAGGCTCCTAGATAAAATATTCCCTCTTTCTGTTTATGGTACTGAAGCCATACAATTTTCCAACTTCTTGACATCTAAATTACTGTACTATTAGTCAGTTCAGATTGTAGTCCCAAACACAGCAGACATCCCTATCAAAGCTGTATTTTCTTCTATTTCTGCTTACAAACTGGTGAATTCTTGCCAAAATTCATCTCCTTTATTGAAAGCATCAAGGAGCAGCCAACAGAAACCATCATTTAGATTTTTGTCTCACTATTTCCTCTGGAGTTCCAAGCATGGTGAGCAGGTAACCCACCTTCGAAGTTATCACAGGGACTAGTTTTAACAAATGTTTTACCATGATTTGAGAAAGGTCGCCAGCTTTGCAGCATGCAATCTCTCTTTTCTATTTTTGCTGACTATCACAAAATTGTTAACTAAGAATGATATAATTTTATGTCTCTGTTACCCATGAAGGGTACTATTTCTGATATTGATTTGTGTTTAGTTATGATTCAGACTTAAGTTATTATTACAAAAGACCTCAAAATATAGTATTGCAAAATCAAGTGATTTTTCTCTCACAAAATAAGGAGTTGGGGAACTGAAAATATCTCTGTTCGTGAGGTCATCCAGGGACCCAGGACTTAGTGTCTCCCTTCTCCTTCATGGATAGAGTACCACCCCAGATGCATGAGCCATGCTTGCTCACAGAAGCTTTCCAGCCCAGGACAAGTGACAAGAAAGTGGAGAGGAAGCAGTTCCTTTCTTTAGATAAATAAATGTTACTATCAGGTTTTTCACATCACTTCTGGTCACATCTCTATTTTCAGAGAGAATTGGAAGACCATGTTCCTTTTCAGAGCTTTGTGGTGTGGCTATTTACTACAAAATGCAAGAAGACTAAATGAACAGATTCTAGAGGCACTTAGAGCCCTTCCACACCAATACGTCATATGTATTTCCCAGTATCCTTAAGTGATTTTGCAAACAGAACTCTTATTGACTGTAAAATATTTTATCATTGGTTTTTGTTTCCTGATTTATGCTGTGGTATAGTATACCTTTTGAACATCTTTATTTAATGGTTTTTATATACATCTCTGGATCATTTACTTAAAAAAGATAGATACTTAGATATGGAAATGTTCTGTAGGAGCACTTTGAACAACTGCTCAATTGCCATTTTGAAAGATTATAGCAATTTGTAATTCCAGCTGCAATATATATAGATATAATAAATCTACTTCCTCCCCCAATAAGCTCCAATACTTAATATTCTTCCATTTTAAAACTCTTCCTTAATTTAATACATTCTTGCATTTGAAAGTTCTCTTTAGTCTAACAAGTGAAATCATCAACCTCACATTATTTATTGACCACCTATAACAATAGTTCCTCTAAAAAGATCAAGGTAAAATGATTTTTAAAGAGCTCTTCTTGTTTTAAGGAATTATTTGAGGGGAAAGGGTGAGGATGGAAAGGTTAGGCCAGAGCCTTTTAAATGAATTTTAAGCCATATATGTTTGTATATGAAACTTGTTTTCTAATTTAAAAAGTAAATACAGTCTCCTGGGAAATTTGGGAAAAAATAGAAAAACAAAAAGGAGATTAGAATTGCCCCTAATTATATTAGAATAGAAAATCACCTTTTAACATTTTGTTGTATGTTTGCCTACTCTTCTTCTTAAGTATGTATGCTTACATTTATATTTATTTTTAAGAAGTTGTTTTCTTGTTGTATATATCATTTCATATTCTTTCTTTTTCACTTAAAAATATATTTCTCATGAAATTCTTCAAAAATCTAAATTTTAATGACTACATTATATGGCTATAATATAAGCTAGCACTAATAAACACATTAAAATAGCAAAATTGAATTTAGATATTTTAAACATAACATAATATAAGGTCAATATTATAACCCCTGTGGTGGCAGATTTCATTATTGTACTTAATTCTTTACACACACACAGAAACACCCAGTAGAGTAGGGATCAATTCTTTGCTACTCAGGAGACATTTGGCAATGCTTGGAGATATTTTTGATTGTCACACTGCAGGGATGCTACTGACATCTAGTGTATAGAGAGAGGCCAGGGATGCTGCTAAACATCTGGCAATGCACAGCACAGCCCCCCACAACAAAGAATTCTCTAGACTCAAGGTCAAGAGTGCCAAGGTTGAGAAACCCAACTGCAGATCATGCTCTTTACCCAACTGCATGCTTTTTCTTCTTCTTCTTGCACTTCTTGGAGATTGGCCAGTGTGACTTGCTTCATCCAGTATAATAAGGTGGAAATTTCAATGTAACTTTGTCTTACATGTTTTCACTACACCCTTCTGGCCTTTCTTTTACTGTGTAAAGAACATGTTCATTCCACTCTCTAGCATAAGAGAGGAGGGTGACTGACACACAAAGCAGGGCCACCCCGCAGACACAGTGTCTCTGCAACGAGGTGCAAAATGGCCCAATTAACCTACACATGTATGAGATATGATAATGGTTGTGTTTTAGGCTACTGAATTTTTTAGCAGGTTTTATGAGCGTGTGTGCAATAACTGATACATTCTATGAGAAAACCAACTTGTCCCACATCACAAAATTAGTAAGTGAAAGAATTAGTTTTCAAACTCAGAAAACCGAGTTTTCTACTACTCTGCACCATTAGACTATACAGTCAGCTCTGTATCCACCGGTTCTGCATTTTCAGATTCAACCAACTGCAGACCGAAAATATTCTGGGGAAAAAATTGTGTCTGTACTGGACATGCTCAGAATTTTTCTCTGGTCATTATTTCCTAAACAATACAGTATAGTAACTGATTATACAACATTTTCATTGTATTAGTTAGTATAAGTCATCTAGAGATGATTTAAAATATACAGAACAATGTACATATTTAAATGCAAATATCATGCTATTTTCTATCAGGGAATGAGCATCTACAAATTTTGGTATCTTGGTATCTGTTGGGGAGTGGCAATGAATCCTGGAACCAATCCCTCACAAACGCCAAGAAACAATTGTACTGTCTTTCGTATACCATCATTTAGGTAGCTCTTCTTCTTTTAAACACCTAATTTGTTTCCTGTGTGTTTTCATCACAAATAAAGCTTTGGTAAACATTTGTTTATCTAAGTGTTTATCTCCCGTTCTGATTTTTCTAGATTAGAATTTCTCCATCAAAGGGTATGGACTTTTTAAAAATTCAACTGCATATTTTTTAAGAGAATTGAATCATTCAAATAGTTCTATTAATTAACAAAAACTATCAGTTAATTAAGGGTTTAATATGCCCTATAATCAACATTCTAATTTTATATAAGATATATAATGCATCATAAATGTGCTCTCAGGCAATGTTTACAAAATTTAAACTGCATGTGGAAACTTTCTTAGAGATAGCCAAGGGATTTTATGTAAAGTGCAATATTTTGTGCTTTTGTATTATGTGTCATTGGCTGCACTTATACTCAGTTATAACTTAGTTCTTATATCTTAAAGAACACAGCCAACTTCTATAGGAATTCTTTTGGAGGAGCTATTTTTAGGAAGGAATCAGGTCCTAAAAAGTAAACTTGTCTAAACAAGAGAGTTCCTAAAGGTGACGTAGTTAGCAGCCATTGTGTAGCAGTGGAGAAGTTAAAGCTGGCTGAAGGGTGATGGTTTTTAGAGGGCCTATGTCTAATAAAAGGCATGTCTAACAGTGACATGTGAATAATGTTACTTCACCACAGTAAGCCTCAGTGAAAAAGAGAGATGGATGCAAATGGCTCCCCAAAGCCAGCACGTGACTCCAGTGCAGAAGGCAGGATTTATTTGTGTTGATTTTCACTTAGCATAACCACTTCAGCCACAGAACATCACTGTCAAAATCCTCCTCCCAGTGGGTGATGGTCAGCAGAAAACAATCCGAAGACCATCTAGGTTTTCCTAAAGGAAAGGTAAAGGAAGAGGTAGATCTGAGGCAAGGAACCTAACCAGGGCTTTAGTGTTGATGCTGCCCTTAGAAGACAGCAGGGTCTGAACCAATACCACCTCCTCCACCAAGCCCACCTTACCCTGGCGTATCTAACACTGGGACTCGCCAGTCCAAGACAGAGACCAGAGACCAGTGTGGTCCCACAGGGCACTGCACACACAATGTCCCTGTGCTTGGAGGGCTAAAGCTCTCTTAGCTTACTAGAAATTTGATCTTTTAATTTGTACTTTACAACTAAAGGCTGATAGGACAATGAAGCTCAGCATGTGCTCCACTCCTGGAACGAGTGTAGCCACAACCTGAATGCTCATCCCTCCTTCCTTTAGTCCATCCTTCCTTCTCCTCTTCTAAATATTCCTTGGATAGCCCTTAGCTACTGGTCACTGTGCTGGGTACCATGTACACAAAGATGAATAAGATACAGTCCCCACACTAGTGAGGGAACAAGAGGAAAATAAATAATTACAATACAGCTGGTGAGGCTGAACCAAAGTACCACAGGCACCCAGAGGAAAGACTGATGACTGTCAGCCATGAGAGTAAAGAAAGCTTTATGGAGAAGTCAGTGCATGGGTGCACCTCAGATAATGAAGAAGAGATACAGGAAAGACTGCCCTGAACAAAATGCATAATTATAGAGGTGTGCAAGTGTACATGTGGTCCCTGAGGCAGCAGGTGGCCCTGTGACTTGACTGGAGCATAGTACACAGAGCTCTGCCAGGGGACAAAAATTGCAGGAGAAAAACTTGCAAAAAGAGGCTGATGCCAGTAGATGGTTTGCCCTCAATTTGTTAGTATCAAGAAATGATGTGAGGCTCTGAAGAGAGTGAGTGACAGGCCAGTAACCCTGTTTTAGAAAATTGTCCTGCCAAATGCAGTGAAGGCAGATTTCGGGAGCCTCACGGAAGCAAGAGTTAGGTAGCAAGAGCAGACTGGGGCTTGGCCCCATCAACTTACTGACACAAAATCAACTGTTTCAGTTCAAACCTGTTTCTCAGTCATCTTAATGACCAATTTCTGCAGCCATTTGGACCAGTCGTACAGTTGATCTAAAGCAGTTGTTAAGTCATCTAGAAACTTGAAATGACTATTGATCTCATTTTGAGAAGCCAAACAAGTAGGGGGGAAACAAGCCTTGAATGGGCTCTGTCGGGCTAGGAAGGGCTAATACTAAAGGAATGAGGTTTTTTAGCCCTGATTCTCAGCATATTGGAAAGGACAGAAAATTTCTGATTTCAGTTAACTGTGCATGTGCTAGAAATTCAGCCCTGGAGGCATTGCTGCTAAGCCAGGTAAATTGGGGTTGGGGTGGTCGGTGAAGTTCACACCTCTGTGAGGGAACTAGTGTCCAGTAGAGTTTCGCTGCAGAGAAACCTCTCATTTATGTTCTGTACACAAAAGTGCCCTAAAAGTCCTTATCAGTATTGTTCTCCATAAGCTAAGCATATAGCTGTTCACATTTGAATTCTGGCTGGAGGCTGGCTTGTGGGAATTGCAAAACGTTCTTTTTGCCACTGGGAGCCTTTCAGGGGCACTGTCCAAGCCTGGGCCAGTTTGCTTATTATCATTGAACAGCCTTAAATGGGCAACTTTTCAAGTTTGAAAAAAGAGGTAGCCCTTCTGTGTCTTTCTAAGTCAGTTCAGATATGTTGCAACAACAAAAAGCTCCAAGTTAAAAACAAGAATTTATTTTCTGCTCACTCTACAGGGCCATTGGGCATCAGTGGGAGTATCAGCCTCACCTGGTGCTTATTTTTCCTGCTGCTTAGTATGCCAAGCCCTGAAGTGATGGGTCTTGCAAAAGAGAAAGTTTTATTCATGATGGGCCAAACATGAAGAGACAGCCCCTGATTCAAAACTGCCTCCCCAAGGACAGGGTTTAAGAGAATTTGTGGGATGAAGAAAATAAGGCTGTCTGAAGTAAGGGGAAAGGTGATTGGAAGTAAGGAAAGAGGAATAATCAATGGTCTGAACGTACATAAACAAATTTCATGTCTCTTTATAGGATGCATGTTTTTAAAAATGGTGGTGTGTGATCTAAGGGTGGAGTTTTCAGCCCTGTGACATCTAAAGGTCACTCATCAGACAACAAAGCATGCCCAAGTGAAGGGTTGGTGGTTTCAACCAGTTTGAGACAGACAAAAAGCAGCTTCCGAGTTTCTGAAAAACTACTTTAAACAATTGTTACCATGGTGACTGTACATCAGAGGAGTTTCTGATAGCAAAGCTAATGGGAATATAATGCTAATCAAGGTGACCTCTACCATTTGCGATAAAAACAAGCAAGTAAAAGCAAGTGAGGCTAGAGGGTTGGTTTGGGTTTTCCCTTTGTTTTACTTACTCTAGAACCCAAGATATTGGAAGATATGCTATATGGAAAGCTACTGATTTTCGTAACAAGGCAAAGAAACCAGTAGAGGGTTTTGCACCAGGAAGTACATGCTCCTGCCTAGGTGTCACTTAGCCTGCAAACCATGGTCTAGAACTAGTTATGTAAGCCCATCTGGTAACAAGGAGGTAGGAACGTGTAATTTGCCTTTGAGCCGGAAAGAAGTTAAGTGAATGTACATGAAGTCTAATAGCTGCTGTCACAACTTTCAAAAGCAGATATAGGTGCCTACTGAGCTGAGACCCTGGCAAATGTCTTGCATAAAAAGACATTGTCTTGTATAAAAAGAAACAGGTCTCAGAGGAGCTGGTACCCAAAGCCCTTGGGGGTGACAGCTCCACTTTGTGACTTGCACCTTCCAGTCCTCACTTAGTTCCCACATGAGTATACGTCTCACCTTCTGCCAAAGAAATGAGGCAAGTTACCCTACTGAAGTTCAATGGAAGCCCTTCTGCAGGGAAATGCATCACTGGGCTGTACTTTTGACTGTCAGGAAGGGTAGAGAACTGCTTCCTGGTATGGCAAGGAGAATCGGGAAAACACTGCACCCATCGTTAGTCCTCAACTCTTCCATCTGTGATTGCACCCCTTCTTCTCCACTCCACCTCTGTTACGGGCTCCTTCCTCTCTTCACCTGCCCAATGATTTCATATTTCTTCAATGTTCTTCTCATCTTGCCAAATCTTTTCTATTCCCCTTGCTTCTCTCTCTGATCCTTTACCTGCTAAACTCCTGTCCACACTTCAGACTTTACCTCAGTTGTCATCTCCTGGAAGTTCTCTCCAAACTTCCTAAGAGAGGATACCATGCCTCTCTTCTATATCCCAAAAGCTCACATGCATATTTTTATATTACTCTACATGTAAATTTAGTCTCCTCCTCAACATTTCTAGAAGTCGGGAATTCTTTTGTTTGTCCTTCCCTCTCCCCCCATTTCTGTTTGGCCCTAACAGATGTTGAATAATAGAGGACTGAATTGCCCCAAAGCTTCTTGGCTCAGGATGGAGTCCACAGATGCCCTGCAGAAGCCTCTCTTGCTGCTTTCCTCTGGATGGAAATTTCAAACACTCAAAGAGTCACAAGTTGAAAGTTTGACAAGGTTGTGGCATTTTCAAAATCTGGCAACCCATCTCTAATACCTAGATCAAGCACTAGGCAACAAGTGGGTGTCTGCAAAGTCACTGTTGAGTATTTCAAATTAGGAAGACCATTTCCATCATGAGAGTTGGGAGTTTCCTGAGCATAGCCAACAATGTTTATTGTTCCATCCCAGTCCTTTGTTCTGGTGTCAACTTGTCATGTGCTAAATAAGAAGGAAAGGGGGAAAGGAGCAAGGAGAGCCTGGGAATCCACTGTCAAAAGAATGGACCTTTGACCTGAATCATGGCCAATGCCTGGAAGGTGACCCATGTGATGCCTGAGGGTAGAGTTTCCTTACTTCTTAGAAAGAGCTGTGAAGGGATGGTCCCTTTCTTCCTCTGAACACCATCATATCTGGTTTTGATGGATGAAACTGCTGTGATCATTTTGCTACCATCATGAAGGTGAAGCTAACACATGAATAAAAAAGAGTAGAGACAAAGATTCAGATCTGGAGCCCTGACATACTTTACCAGTAACCACAATTTCTACTGAGCTTTTTATTATGTGAAAAAACTAATTTACTAATTTTTTCATGGTTGAAGTCAGTTTGAGTTGGGTTTGTCTATTACTTACAGATAAAATCATCTTAAGCTATACCTTCCACATAACTATGAACACATACACACATGCACATACAAACACATCACATCAATCTTCTCTAACCAATCCTTGCTGTCTGAAATGCTACTCCATAGTGAACCATTTCTCTCATGGGGAAATGTTCTTTCTACCATAGTACACATATCACTGGGAAATTCTCTTGGAGTCTTTTCTTTCAAAAAAAAGAAAAAAAGAAAAGAAAGTTTAAATTTTGTTCAGTATTTATTGAGTCCTTACCAAACATTGGACACTCCAGGCTGGGAGAATTATAGCATTAAAGAAAGTATGGGGATGATCTTTAAGGACTCCTTTTTTATGAGAAAGAAGGATTATATAGGCCACCATCTCTTGGGGCTCTTCTCACTTTCACCATGAGGCTCCCCATACACCAATCAGCTCCACTAGACAGAGAAAATGTATAGACAAGCTCAGAAGAGATAGAAAAGAAGGATTTGGCTCTGAGACTAATTCATTGAGGCTTGGAGGACATTTTCACTTTGCCTGCAGGAGGGAGAAAGTGATTCTCATGTAATTCATGAGTTCTTTCCTTCCACCTTGTCCCTTTTCTTCTACTTTAAAAAGGAAAAGATAGAAGAGAGAAACTAATTCTCAGGAAGGTTAATCCAGAGCTCAACAGGAGAAAAGCCATCTGAAATGTCAAATCAAAATGGAATTAATTTTATTTTATAATTTCTTAATTAACTGGCAAAATTGCATGCATTCGTCGTGCACCTCATGATGTCTTGAACTACAGGTACAGTGGGGTGGTTAAATGCGACTAATTAACAAATGCATCAACTCACATGTTATCATTATTTTATGTGTGGTGACAAAATTTAACATCTACTCTCTTAGCATTTTTTCAAAATACAGTTTTTGGTCATTCACTATAGTCACCATGATATCAATAAATCTCTTGAACTTATTCTTTCTATTTGTGATTGTATATCCTTTGTCCAACATTTTAATTTGAATATATGGGTCACTGGAGAGGTCAAGCAAGAACTGGCCACTCTGACTCCTTAAGTCTTCCCTGGAAATGATCATTGGTCTAGGAAGTGACACCAAAACCTCAGAAATGATTGCTGGCTCTTGGAGGAGGTAGACAATGATGAGTGAGCAGGTGTGGGAAAGCAGCTCAGAAAAACTTCCAGAAGTCCATCAAGTCACACAGTGTAGCTTGTCTTGTTATAGGACAGACAGATATGAATGGTAAGAACACAAGGTGAAGAGAATAATCCTATAAAATGGGCCCACTGTGCTGACCCCCACATGCTTTCTTTACCAAGAAGCAATTGCCTGAAGCAATTGCTTGGTCTGAAGCCTAAAGCCCTGCCTGGTCTCAGTGGATAGGATATGTCACATTTCTCAGCAAACTACCTGTTATCCACAAGGAAATAAATGTTGGCAGGAAATAACCATTGATAAGAGGAACTCAAGTTATTTTGAAGGGAGAGATTTTGTGACCCTTTTCACAGACCAGATTCCAGAAGATAAGGATAATTACTCCTAAGCATAAAATCTATAAAAATAATTAATCCAATTAGAACCTGTCAGTGTGGGCCAAGGTGACCCAGAGTTGTCATGGCAGTGGGGACTTGAAAGCCAGATGTCCTCTTGCTGTCAGTCAAAAATCAAGAGGTGGACCTGGGTGGGACTCTCTGGAAACTTCCCTGGGATCCCCAATAAAACTGGAGTGAAGGAGAGGCATATTGTCTCCCTCCTCTCTGAGAGGAACTACTCTCTCCCTTGAGAGTGTGACCTTTCCCATTTCTTATCCCTTCAATAAACTCATTACTGTTACTCCAAACAACATGTCTGAAATCTTTCTGACTTGATAGCAAGAATTGGGGTTTGAAGGGGATCTTCAGGCTGCCTCAGTTTCCTGGAAGGCCTCAGCTCTGTAACAGCCTGACCAGCTTCACAAATGGAGACACTCTTCAGTTTCCATTACATTGCATTCTTTATGACATTTTTGCACATTTATTATTTTACTTGAACTCTCCACAACTCAAAAGGTAGGTGATGTGGCTATTGTTATTTCAATTTTATAAAAAAAGAAGTGGAGTTACAGAAAGACCGAGTGCTTTGTACAAAGTTATGAAGTGATTGTTGAAGAGATAGGACTGGATTTCTGATCTTCCAACATAAAAATGACTCCTCTTTCCATTTGTCATACTTTCCTGTCATGAGATTACAGGTAAGGCACTACACCTGAGAAAGTTCTCAACGCAAAAATGGCCTCCATGTCCATCCCTACCCCTGCCACTTACCCAATTTTATTTAGCCCCAGTAAGAAATTAGGATGAGAATTCCAAGGTGTCATACAACAAAGGATGAGCTGTGTTTGCTCATGATTGACAAGGGACATGGGTGAATGCACCAATCATATATTCAAAGAGCCTAGCCTGTGTTCTTCTCATTTGGGACTCAGCACCTTTGAGAACACAGAAGAAGTACAGAGAACTGACTCTCAGTACCAAAGCAGTTCCTAGTCCTCTTAAAAGCAAGAGGAAGACTCAGGAAACAACTACAAGGCAGTAGATATAAGACATGCCTTGGATTATATGATTAAAACATGAAACACCATAGGAACTCACAGAAGGAAATGATTCATTGGGGAGGTGGAGCTAACTCAAGCATTAGAATGATGAGAACCTGACCAGGTGAGAAGTGGGAGGACATTTAATATAGAAAGACCTACACAGATCACATTGTCTGTGACAGCAGGACTGTAGAAGGAAACACTATAGTCTTACATTCACACTTCCATACACATTCCAGATGTCGCTTGCCTTTTATAAGTCTGCAAAATGGTATAATAACAGTTGCTGCATAGAAAAATAGTGAGAACTAAGACAGATGATCTGAAAAGAGCCCCAGTGAAAGGCTCAGTGCCTAGGAGTAGCATGTCTTGCTACTACCCAATCCCCAATGTTTAACCACAGACACATGCTAGCACTGATCTCCAAAATGGGAAGAAACAAACCCAGAAATGTCTTAACCATTGATCCAAACAGGTGAAAATACATTAATAGACTACTGATAATTTTTGACAATTTTATGTAATGTGGTGCATAAGTTATTCTCAGTAATAAGAGAAATTGTGGGGTTCTATTATTTGTGTATGTGTGAATGAAACCAGAATTTTGAGATAAGATGAGATTCCCTGATTTGCCAATTTCCTTCTGGGTTCTTGTCTCACACACAGTTTAGAGAATAAAATCCACAGACAATCATAGAAGGGAAGAGTAAACACAGTAGTATTTATTTAAGTGAGTAGAGTGAGAACTCATACAATGTGTGAGTTCTGATAGCAGAAAAACCCATTTTGATGTGCTAGCTTATATTTCTGGGTAGAACATGGAGTAAAATCTAGGTTAAATGGGTATTGAAAACAGGACCAAAATCATTTTCAAAATCTATGTAAAACAGGCATTGAAAATTGCAACAAGACTATTATTGCCTTTGTGTTTTAATTCTTCCTATCAACTGCCATCTGGGTTTACCTCCATTCCCTGTTTACTTCCATTTCCATTTTCCTGCCTCCACGTTTGGTTTCTGCATTTGAACAAGACTTCAGTTGGGGCCCATCATTTCTGATTGCTGATCTTTGATTATTCTTATTCATTAAGACAGATGAATTGCTACCTTTAACAGGGCCAAATTGAGTGGCCCAGAGGGGCAGGCCCAGGCATTCAAAACGTAAGAAGCTGGAGATAGAGAAAATATATGCACTTCTCCATATGCTGGGAAGGAATTCATTTTTGGTCCTGGGGGGCACCCATAGGGGTCAGGCTCCTGAGGGGAACCATAGGAGAGAAATAATAACCTCCATAAGTTCTTGGTTGGAATAAATCCCTGTTATCAAAAATCATGAAGAAGAGAAAAACCGAGCAGAAGTTTATTAACTTGTATGTTTTATATATACAAGGGAGACACCTTGAGAACAAGTAGCTCTCGAAAAGATGACTTTGAATTCCAGCTTACATAGCATCTTCCACTACAACAAAAAACAGTACATGTTCAGAGAAGTGACAAGTCAAAAGTTTTCCTCCATCTTCTCCTTCACAACTTTCAATTCAACAATCCCTCATATTTGGGGAAGCCATAATCTGATCGCTCAGAGCATTTCCTCTAAACAAAAGGGAGCTATTCCACTATACAGAGGGATTCTGATGAACCTCAGGAATCCTTTTACTGACTATGATATGCAACTCTGAACTGTTTATGTCAGCCAAAAGGGGGCTTAATTCTGCCACCAGCAACTTTCTCTGCCCTTTCATATATGTCATTCTCTTCTATCCTAAATACATTTTGGATAGATAGTTTTAAATATGTATTTAAAGTAGATTAAACTGGTCTGCCCCAAGTGGTTCAGGACTCCCAGGCTGATAGACTCAGGACATTGAATGAGTCTTTCCTTCCAGGGATACCAATGATGACAAAAACCTCTCTATGTCCCCCATTAAGATTGTATCAGAAAATTTGCTCGATTTAATAATGTAAAGGCTACAGACATTAATACTAACAGACAATAAATTCCAAAGGATTTTATTATAAGTTACAAATATGAAAGTTTTTCTAAACTATGTTTGTTTCCTTCCCTATGATGGTTAATTTTAGGTGTCAATTTGACCAGATTAAGAAATACCTACCTAGAGAACTGGTAAGGCATTTTGGGGGGGGGGGATGTTTCTGAGCACGTTTCCATTGGGGAGATTTGTATGTGAATCTGAATGGACTAAGCAGAGAAGATCTGCCCTCAACATGGGAGGGCATGATCCAATTTGCTGGATGCCAAGATGAAACAACAGGAAAAGCAGACTGGTCTCTCTCTTGGAGCTGAGATACATTCTTTTTCTCCTGCCCTGGGACATCAGAACTCCAGGGTCTTCAACCTTTGGACTTCAGGATTTAAGCTAATAGTCTCCCAGGTTCTCAGGTCTTCAAACTTGGACTGAGCCACACTGTTGTCATCCCAGGGTCTCCAGTTTGCAAATAACTGGTCTTGAGACTTCTCAGCTTCTACAATGGCATGAACCAATTTCTTTAATAAATCCCCTCTCAGATAGATAGATAAATCCAATTGGTTCTGTCTCTCTGGAAAACCCTAACTGGTACATTTCCTTTAAATAGATTTTTCTGATTTAAAAAATATATATTTTAAAATTCTTGCTGTCCTGTTGGGCCCAAATCCTTACCATTTTCTCAGGCTAGCAGATACATTGCAAACACTAGCAGCCTGCAGATCTGGGCTTCTCAGGGACAATATCTTAGGCTTTCATAGGAATTCTTAGGTTTGAGAGGTCAGTGTTTCTATTTGAAAAGGAATCCTTTCTTACAAACCTTTATTATAGGGCACATGCACACACACGTACATACACACATGCAAATATATCTGACTTTGAATTCCTTTCAACAATCCATTAAAAACACACATACCTTGTTAAACAGCCATGCTACAAGGATACCATCTTTACCTAAGCAGTTTACATGCTCAGGGGACATTTCAATTAATTTATCTCTGCTTACTCCCTTGTTGATGGCAGAAAACAAGTTGTCAAATCATTTTTAAGAAACTAACTCTGAGACTCTTGGCTTTGTTGAAGGTATGCAGGAAAACAGTCTCCTTTCAGATTGCATTGCTTCCCCATCTTGTTTTTTAAAATCTGGAAGAATGGTGAGAAGTCAAGTGTAGGAGGGAATGGCAGATATCGGAATCTAAACCAAGTTTCTGCAAGTTGCAATCTAACAGTAAAAGGCAGCTCACAGGGAGAAGTCACTTCTCCCCACTCTGAAAAGCTGGCGCCTCATTCCTCCAGCTGATGTGCTTTCCCCAAACCCCTAAGGCATTCCATTTCAAAAGCACACAGGCCCACTGCCCAGAACCCAGATTCATTCAGTGCCAAAAGCTGCAATCTCTTTTCTTCATTAAAAAGATCAGTTTCAATGTGCTTTATTATTGAATTCAATGGCAATGTAGCAACAGTAGGAAAATTTTGAAAAGCAGAAAACATTCATAATCCCACTTCCCTAACACAGCAACATACTCATGTTTATCTACTCCCTCTGGGATTGTCTCCATGTGTTCACACTTTTAGAAGTTTACAGATCTAGGAATTCGCATTATTCTGTATTTTACTTATTCATTGCTCTCCCAATCACCATCTCTTCCTAGTAGGTTCCCTGCCCCTCCCTAGAAGCTATGCCCCAAAGGTTGGATAGTAAGGTGATTGGCCCAATAACAGTTGGGACTTAGGCAATATCCCTTGGAAAGTATAGTACATAAACTGGAGACCCCCAAAACATGCCTCCATGTCCTAAACCCCAGAACCTGTGAAAATAATCTTATTTAGAAATGGTCTCTGCAGATGTAATTCAGAATCTTAAGATATCATTCTGGATGATCAGGGGGACCCTGAATTCAATGACAAGTGTCCTTGTGAGAAATAAAAGCAGAAAATTCACTGTGAGAAGTGAAGAAGGGCAGGAAAGATAGAAACGGACATTAGGGTGACACAGCTACAAAGAACTCTGAGAGCCACTGGAACGTGCAAAAGGCAAAGGAGTCTGCTCCAGAGCCTCCAGAGGAAGCATGGACCTGTCAATGCCTTGACTCCAGATGCCTAACTTGAGAACTGAGAGAACATCTTTTTGTTGTTTCGAGCCACCAGTTTTGTGGTAATTTGTTATGGCACCCATAGCAAATTAATATGGAGTGTAAAAGCTTTCAGTTTCAAAGACAGGATTGCAAAGAAGCTTCCAGAATCTGCCCCACAGAGAAGCTTGTCTGCCTATCTGCACCCTATGGTTTCTTCATACACCCAGGGCTCCCTGATGTCTTGGCAGAGGACACCACCTGTATCCCCAGTCACCTGAGGTTCTGGTCTGTTTTGGAGGATCTTATCAGTCTCCTTCCAGAACTGAATCTCTGTTTTTGAGCCATTGCTCACATACTAAAATCATATCTACTTTAATGGCCCTCAGGCCTGAATAGACACTGAGCCTCACCCCTAAGCTGCACTCCTATCTCATTCAGATGAGCCAGACACTCCCTACCACTCCTGTACTATTGACCTAGGCCTGAACTTAGATGGGACTTACATTTTGGATTGTGAGTCACCTGTATTGGTGATGTAGAAGATAGGGGAATTGAAGGTGCTGCACCTGTCCCTTGTACACATATCTGATGTTCTCTGGGAGTCTTTTCACCCCTGCTGTTCTAGGCGTATCCTTAAACTTTGGATAAACTCATCTAAACTCCTATCCCTGTTTCATTATTTATCTCCTCATTTAGGTATTTTTAATAAGTCTTATTTATTATTTGTGTTTCTCATAGAGTTGCCTGTGAACTTTTCTTCTTTCATCTATTAGGGTTTAGGGTATTTTCCTTCTAAACTTAAGCTATTTCATAACTGACCCAGGTATCCCAGTGCAGCATGATGATTAATTTTATGTCAATTTGACTGGGCTAAGAGATGCCTAGATAGCTTGTAAAACATCATTTCTGAGCATGCCTTATGGAGGCATTTCCAGAAGAAATTAGCATTTGAATCACCCTTACCAATGTAGGTAGGCATCATCCAACTCACTGAAAGAAATAAGTAGTGTAGAACGATGTATAAGAAGAGCTAACTCACACTCTTTGAGCTGGGGCATCCATCTTCTGTCCTTAGACATCAGCATTCCTGGTTTTCATATTTCATATCTGATAATATCATAGAGATTGTTTCTACAAATATCCAGAACACAAGATGCAGTAGCAACAAGCCTCTGCAAAGAAAATGCGCCAATGAAAAAGAGGAGGAGGGAAGATAATGACTGAAACATAGAACTTTCAAATTACAAAAATAGAAAAGTAGAAGTATCATAAAAATCTTATTAATCAAAAGGGTAGTTTTCTGTTTTATAGCTAAAACCCAACATTAACTGTGCATACATTTTATTATAAAAAGTGACACAAGTCTAAATCATCATAATGTGAATCAATAACTAATTAGCATTTATAAATGCAGCTACTGGGAAACATATTTCAGTTTCATTGCAAGGAAGCTGGATAATCAATTAATAAAGCCGAAGTGGAAGTGAGGACATGTGTGGCATGCTTCTGCTGACTCCACAGGCACGGTAGGTTTGCAAGTTGAGTCAAAGCTGTGCCCACTAATGTACAAGTATAACCTGATGCCACTATCCTAAGCCAAGCCAATAAAATTCACACAGAGAGAAAAGATGCAGTCTGAGATGCTCAGCTTCCCACCAAAGTCAGTGAAGAAATGGTCATTTTCTCTGGATATTTTTCAAGATGGCCTCTTGGAGATGAAGGAGACAGGAAAAAAGAAGGAACACAAGAACTGTTGCCCACGTGGTGTTTTGGAAAGAGGCAATGGTGCAGGGTCTGGTGCAGTTGTAATAAAACTAATTCAAGAAGACAGATGGCTTTGAATTTGGCCTGCTTTCCTTCTTTCTCGTTTGACATGCATTAAGATTGAAATGGAGGAGTTAAAATGAGCAACAATTCAATTTCTCCATTTGCATCCTGTATTCATTGGTTTCCTGGCATGACTTTTTCACTATTCAATACATTTACTTAGCTGTGTCTGAGTGGTGACTTGATCTAGTTCCATCTCAATCAGATGCAGCAGCCTCTTTATACCCGAAAGGCCACCAAAGAGACTAATTGGTCCTCCAGGCAAGAGCCAAGCATAAGGGGAGAAAAGGAAAAGAATGAAACATGCACAGAAGAGCAAATGTGGAAAAGAGAATGAATGAAAAGAGCAAGCAACAAAAGTGTCCTAATAGTGGAAAAAGCAGGATATTTATTCCTGAATTTTAGATCCTACAGCTCAGAGCCTGGCATGAACATGATAGAAAAGAGGAGTCTTTTCCACTCTTTCTGCCATATCCAATTGCTATAGCTGCCTCCTTCCAGGCAGCGGCTAATTCACACTAATATTTCATTACTCATTATTACATCAAAGCTCTAAAACCCTGAGTTCCAAGGTGATAATGTACATAAAATTCACAATAGGGTCTGGCTGAATTCTCAAGGTCTACTCTCCAGGCTCTCCTTTGGTGTTGCAGACTATCTGCCATGCTAGCTTGCCTGTTTGGCTAGTGCTCAGTATATCTGGGTGCTTTCTATTCCTAGACCTTGGGTTTAGCTCATCCTTGAGAGATTGCAAGTTTTTGCCTCTAAGTAAAAAAAAGGTAATGGATATTCCATATCTACTTTTGAAGCTTTTTATCCCACTTCCTATCCAACCTGATTTTATTTTCAGACCTTCTGATTCCCAAGATTGGATTCAAGAGCCTCCATGCATCCCACACGCTGCAGTTTACCATGCCTATGGCTTGCTAAATGCCAATCAACCTGTTTACTGCAAGACCCTTGCAGCACCACACTAAGAAGCAAGCACCAACTCAAGATTACCAAAAGGAGTCTTGATTCCTCTCACTGAAACCTTACCCCTGCCTTTGAGGTACTCCCCCTTAAATGAAGAATCAGAGCCTTTGTTCAGTTATTCAGTTCCAGCTTCTGTCAGGACTGGAAGACCTATCAGTCACTCCGCTTTATATCTAATTTCTGGCACTGTCTCTATTTTTTACTAATTTTTTCAGATGTTTATTTCTCAGGTGGCTCACATCTCCTGAGCAGGAACCTACTCTGCAATAATTGTGCCCTCCCAAGCGGCTCATTTTCTCATTTCTCTCTCACAGGAGTAGCCACCCTGGTTTAGACAGCTCACCCACATACATTTCCATGAGGACAAGTGTCCAAGCCACTGTTCTTTACTGTGTTAAGGTAGAAAACATCCAGCTGTGCCTCCAGGTCAAAGAGTTATTTTTCCAGGACATTAAGTACTTGTACAAAACACTATTTTTCTCCCGGTGTAAACATAACATAAACTTCTCCTTTTTTGAGTGAAGAAGACTGTTTTCTATCTGACTACATCCTTGCATACAAATCCCTTGCAAATTAATTTTCAAATTCCAAGGTTCATTAATTTAATTGAATCTGTTCCTAGTTTTTAATTAAATCTGCATTTCTCCCAGTAACCTTTGGAAAAAGATAGGAGCAACATTATCATATTGGAGAGAACATGATCACAGAGCAAGACAGACATAAAAGAGAAGTACAAAATCACAAGGCAAGTTTCATATAAATTTATTTTTGTACCAAAAAATTAACATTCAAAGGCAATGTTTTTATTGTACAGTATAAAATAATTCCCACTAACTTAAAACTTGGGTTATTTCTTGCTGATAAACCACTAGTAACTTTTCTATTTAAAAAAAATTTACAATTTGCAGCGCTTGTAAAAAAAAAAAAAGACACCTATTCAATAATTATATAAATACTCTTGACAGATTTCAGTAGCCTATTTATATCCTTTTTGGCAATGTCAGCGTTCTAACGTCAATTAGTTTCTAAATTTGAAAGGCACCTGGTAGCCAACATCTCGCTTGTTATTCAAGGCATCCATTTTAATTTTTTTACACAAGTTTGACAAGTCTGAAAAATCTATTAAGTTAAAAAGAATGAAGAAATATACTACATTTGATATCAGGAAATGGTATTTTTTCCCCTTAGCTGCAAGTCTTCCCCAAGGGATTTACAAAGTGCACCAGTTAAATATGTCTGTACATTTAAAACATTAAATATGTCAACAGTGAGACATTTTTTTAAATATTTTGAATCAAATACTATAGCACAAATATAATTTACAATACTTTGCACAGAAAACATTACATCTGAAATATAACTTTAGATATTATATAAAAATACATATATTTTCTCTCCTCACTAGAAAAAGTATTGTTTGCAGGTTCCAGCATGATGTAACAATTCAAAAGAACTTAACCCTTCAGATGATCATCTGTTTACAATGAGATGATACCCTCTCCACTGGAGGTGCACAGTGACCCATAAATCATGGGTTTGATCCAGAGAGCTCACCCCTCTTGTAGCCCAAATGCAGTTGTTCACAAGAGCAACCATACTTGCTCCAATCTGGTTTAATTCTAGGAATTCATTACAAAATTGTAAAACCATTGTGTAACACACCACCATAAGTCCAACCTCACCTATGGGCTGTACATATGCATGTTGTCTACAGGGTCGAGAGCATGGATAATGAGTTTGTACCATTGCGGGTCATGCCTCTTAGTAGTCTTACACACCTATATACATATTTCTTGGCTTGTTTAAGAAAAGTTTCCAAATATCTATGAAATATGATAATGCTCCACAAAATGGGTCTCAATCTATATCTCGAACTTTAAAAGCCCCAAAGTACGTTGCATCTTGATCTGGATCCAGCAGGGAAGGGTTGGACACCTCAATGCTTATTTCTTCACCAGACCGTAGCTTAAAAAATCCTCCAACATTTATGGAATAAAAATGGAATTCTGAATTCCCGGACCAGTACTTGGTGCTCCCTCCTTTCATTAGGGTGTGAGAACTCGGGATTTTGATGCTGGTTTTAGTGACATACACCATCAGCTGAAGATACTCTGTTGCTAGGTCTCCCGAGGTTTCATGATGTCGAAAGCAAATGTTGGCATACAAGTAATAGAAGCCATCTTGGTTAACCATTAGTTTTCCATTGCTCAAAGTCATGTTGGAGATCTTGGCCCAACCCCGGTCATGGTACCAAGAGGACAGACTCACTTTGTGGGAACCTGAGAAGAAAGAGGCACTTGATTTACAATCCACCCCTTGAATGAGAAAGACAGTCTCACAACTTCATGAAGTTAGAGCAGAAAACAGCTTAACTGTCATTGTTTTTAGGGGAGAATAACTTCCTGGACTTTATTTTCTATATGGGAAGAAATACATTCCCATGTATTTAGTGCTCTTTGGTAGGCATATTAGAGGGTACAAAGACCAAAAATCTCACTTTTACTGCCTCAAGAAAGCTACAGTACACTAAGGTTAAGTATAAAATAGGTTCAGACAAGAAGCAAGGTGTTAGAACTTAAAGGAGAGGTGCAGATAATTGCTACAGGAATTCAAAGGGGAGAGAGATTATTTCCACCCAGAGGGATCAAAACTGACTTTGTGGAATTGCTAACTGAGCCTGGGAACTTAAAAAGAGGAATAGGATTCAGATCTACAGACAAGAGCAGACAGGTCATTCCAGATTGAAGGAAGAGGATTAGTCAAAGCCAACCACAACAGTAAAGCAAGAAACTAGCAGAGAAGGAGAATCCTCCTACCTCACATGTTTCAACCTTTTCTTTTATTCCATGGAGAGGGATATGTAGGAGATGAAAATCTGGGTCATGGTATCTTTGAGCAAATGGCCAAACTCCTAAAATCTATTCTTATTGCCTTCTATTTCTCCCCACCTCTAAAAGCCCATACGTCTCTCAAGCTCACACAACTATAAAGCTATTCCCAGAGCAGCTGAAAAAACAACAACAACAAAAGAAAAACTTCATAATCCATTGTGATCAAAGTGTAGTAAAATCTCTCCCCAGTGACCAAATATTCTTTTGTCCCTCCTCATTCCTAGAATGCGGTGACAACGGATCCTCATGCTTTTATCAGAGCAGTGAAGAATATTCTAAATCATCAGCGATCCCAGTGCTTTTCATCTTACAAGTCTCTAATGTATTTTACTGGCTTTAAAAACTGGCAATACCTATGTGACATAACTAACTAATCAAAGATTTATATTTATGTGGACACTTAATATTCTACTGGAAAAGGTGATAACTAATGGGTGGCAAGTCTGGAAACTTTTTTTTTTCTTCAGGGAATTTTTTACAAACTTAGGCTAACTGATGGTTGTCATCTCTCTGACACTGAAAAGTCAAAACAGAGCTGAGTCTCAGACTAGGGTTGGGATTAGTCTCTACAGCTCTGAGTTCTTGGCTACTTGTTATGACTGCCCAACAATTTAAGTCAGATCTTGAGACAATGAGGTAGAGAAATTGGCCCAGGGTCTTAGTGGATTCCCAGGGTTCATCAAAGTTGACAACTCTCTGGTTAGGTGGATTCTAGGAGATCTGTGTAGACTAAGACACTCACTCTAGGTACCTCAGACTTGCCTGACTCCTGGAGAACTCTGAACACCTGCACCTTTCCCAAGAGAGCCACAAGTTGGAGAATGTTCTATTGTCTCTAGGGTATAGTCTGGGACCTCAAAAGCAGACTATTCCAAAAGCCAAGCAGGAAGTGAGATAAAATGGAGGGGGTAAAATACACATGACAGTGGCTAGTCTATGGTGGGACAACCCATCATTATTAGAAGACCAAGAACCCAGTGATTGTAATCCCCTTATGCAGAAACAGAAGAGCTCCATAAATATCCACAGAGAAAAGCCACCACAGTTACTGTGGCTTCCAGGGCCCTCTACAAGGTGCCTTCTTTTTAAATAGACTTAAGCACCCCATATGTACATACCATCCTACAGTCCCAAGGGAGTCAACATGAGACAACATGACTGTATTCACCACATTATCATGAACACAAGTAAAGCAATTCCTGCAGGCTGGTAAGTAACTGCCTAATTCACGGACAGATTTAATAATAATCAAGATGTTTTCACCTCAAATTATTCCCTACTGTCCTGTTCTTACTCCACTCCTGCACTGCAATAATTCAATCCTTCAATTAACTTTTATCTCTTATCAGAGAGAAGCAAAATCATTGACATGAAGTCTACACATTCAATGGGATGGATTGGTTCACATTAAACTGGGAGATGACCAGAGAAGGCAAGGAAGGAATCTGAAATATGAACTTTAACAGAATACCACACCTATGGGTAGGGAAGTCAAGTAGAACAGATGTCCTTATTTTCTATGAAACATCTGTTTTCATCCATTCATTGACTCATGTATTCACTGATTCCTTCTGTTGATTTGCCATGAAATAACAGTTTGGTGATTTCTATAGACATTCATTCTGTCCACAATTAAGACATATCAAATAGTATGCCCTCATGACACCACTAATCATAGAGACAATAAAAAATGAGCATACAAAACATGACATTTCATTTCTGCTGTTGCATAGCACATGGCTGACATTTAGTGACAAGGAATTGCCAAGCAAAAGCTGCAGAAATTCATGGTGATTGGGAAACTTGAGTTCAGTGAGAGACAGAAGAGCCAGACAACAGGGAGGATTAGGGTCAAATCTGGACAGGCTGAGAAAAGTATATTGTTGAGTATATTGTTGGTGAGGGAAAGTGTTTGAGTGTGCATAGCATCTACAGGAGAAAGGCAGAGAAGCTAAACAGTGAGAAGAGAGGACTCACATGTAGACAATAGTGAGGGGAACATGAGAAAAATATGCTGTGATCTGATTGGAGGGCCTCCATGTCATCCTGGGTTTCTGATACCCACGAGGTATGCTGGTGGCCTCCTACCCCAGCCTCCCCAGCCTCTCCAGTCCTATGCTGTAGTCCCTGCTGGCAGATGTTACAGAAGAGACTTCTCCAAATAGCCTGAGTATCCTAAAGAAAGCCATATATTCTGACCCCCGCAAAATATTTCCCAATGCTTCTTATTCAAAAAGCTTTCAAAATGCACAGGTCATGTAAGGCAGATTCTAATCTTATATGTGCAAATAAATGTAAAACAAAGCCATAAAATTAAAAAGCAAAACTAAACCACCTTGCTGTGAGGCATCCAGTGCTGGCCAACACCAGAAAACAATAGACTCAAGGGATTGTTGGCCCAATCAGGGCCACAAATTCTATTTTCTTACACAGAAACATATACTGACTCATTTCCCTCAGTCACAAGCCCAATAACTGTCAGAAAATAACCAGTTCTTTCTTTCTTGGTTTTTGGCAATGATTTGATTCTAGGTGCCTGCAGAGAGAGAGCTTTGCAACTAAAACATGCCTGCTATTGCCAGACAGACTTTGGCACACAGTCTAATGCAATATTTATCATCTGCCATTTAAATGAACTGAAAAGATAAATGTAGGGTACGTTCATAGCATACACAGCTGATGCATAAGTATTAATTTGATTGCCTTTGCTAACATGCAAAATAGTTTTCCACTCAGGGAAAATTAGTGTAGCTCCTCCATAAGGGACACCCAGACAAAGTGAGGAAATTTGTTTATGAAGCAAATATCTGAGACAGGCATAGGTAGAATAGAAAATCCTCTAAAAACTCAAGAGTTAGTTTCTTACTCTCTAATATCTCCAATCAGGAAATATCCCTCCATGGCCCATGCTATCATAGTGGCTTCAAAATCATTTACTAAAATTTGATACTTTGTTTAATTTTTTAAAAAGTGTCTTAAGTCACTTGTACAACCAAGTAGAATAAGTATAATTATTTAAGCAAGCTCAAATAAAATAACAAATCACATTCTTGGAGTGCTTTCTACATACCATAATCTTCACAGCTACCCCATGAGGCAGACAATATCCATGCCCATTTTAGACATGACAAAACTGAGGCAGAGTCTAGTGATTTGTACATGGTCACAGATCCAGTAAGTAGTCCAGTGGCAGTCAGATTTTAGAGTTCCTGTCATTATACACTACACTAATCTAATTCTTACAGGAAAAGAGAACTTAAGGGCTTTGAATTAATTTCCGGGGACAAAGCCAACTTGCCACAAGTACCATGTAGCCTGCTTATAGGATAATATATAGCATAAAAAGCATAGATTTAGGGATTAACTGAGTGGAATTCAACTTTTAATCCTGCTACCTCTGTGACTTTGAGCAAATGAAAAACTATATGAACTTCTGTTTCCCTGTCTGCAAACTCTGAATCACATAATCACTGTGCATTGGAGTAAGGACTACAGAGAATGAACACAGAGCAAAATGTCTGATCTGTAAGTGGATCAGACGTGTTCAATACATGTTCAATAAATGGCATCATAATAATTAACAATGGTGTTCAATTAATCACTCTATCTAATGTCCCCTATAACCCTTTGATCCAAGGTGAGTAAGCAATTGGCTGAATGATGGAATGCCCAGGGCATTAAGGTAGCTGCAAGCACAAAGCTCTGGGTTTCCTCATTTTCAGAATATAATCAGGTCTCCAGGATATTGAGCTAAACCCTCCCCCAGATGAAACAACTGGCCCCTGAAGAAGGGGGAGAATGTCTCATTTTCCAGAGGACTAGTGTCTCTTAAAGATCATGCTGTTGAGCCCCTCTGTGGAACTCTGTAGCAGACAGCTGAGTGGCTAACTACCTGGAGGAACTCATCCACCTCAGAGGTCAGCAGTGGGGCTTTGTCAGTTTTAGTGTGGGTAAAAATAGATTAGGGGGCTGGGGCTGTAGCTCAGTGGTAGAGTGTTTGCCTTGCATTCGTGCAGCACTGGGTTCAGTCCTCAGCACCACATAAAACTAAATAAATAAAATAAAGATATTGTGTCCATCTACAACTAAAAAAATGTTTAAAAAAATAGATGAGTATATGAAGGGATTGTCCTTCCCAATTATGTGTTCTCAACTGGCAGTCATTTGAAATTAATACATAGTCTGATGATCTGAAAATGAAATCCTTTGCTCCAGAATGAGAGGGCTGGCTATGGGGAGAGTGGAGAGCAGGGGCTCTGGGTTGTGGTGAGGCTCAGAGATTCTTTCTTAGCTGGAAGTCAAGGCCAGAGGGGAGAGAGCACTTGCTCAGCCAGACCTCTCTCACAAGTCTCAGAATGACAGGTATCAGGCCTTGGTGATGATCTCACTCAATTCCTTATAATTTCTGGCTTAGGACTTTTCTTGAATGAAAACTCTGGGATAACATAGGCAGCAGAGTCAGTCATGAACTGCCTTCTCCCATGGGGACAAGGGCAGATTGTCCCCTCTCCTATTATGGGGACTTGGAATTCCATGTGGCTGGCCTCAAAGGCCCTGTCTATAGATAACAGGTGGGCCAAGTCTGCCTCTAAGGGCATGGAAGGAAGACTTGTTTGCTGGGTGCCAGTGGGCAGCACAGGACACAGTGGTTCTGACACACCATGTCTGCTGCAGGGTCACCTGGCCCAGGCATGGGCATCTGGAAGCTGCCATTTAAAGGTCAAGGAATCCTCCTCTCCCACTTCTCCAAGGGAGCTCTCTCTTGTCCTCAGCCTCTTGTCTCTCTGGGAAGTGCTAATGTCCATTTCCAAGACATGGATCAACTGAAGACTAATAATCTTTTTTTTTCCTCTTGAAAATTTCAGTAACAGGCTAATAATATTTGATTTGATTATGTGAATGGACTGGTAAGTGATTCTTGAAATAGTTTTGTAATTAAAATAGATGCAATTGAAACTTACCTGATGGGATGTTGGTGGCATTAATAGTGAGATGAGCAAAAGGTTGAGTTTCAGGCTTGCCCCTCTTGGCCAGATCAAACCAGGAACTTTCCATGATAGCTGGAGATGAAAGAGAGCACATTAGCCCAAGGCTAGTGATCCCATGGGATCTCAAATATTCACAGATTCATGATTACCTTTCTCTGCTCTGATGTGTTGTGACCCAACAATATGTTGTAATTCCTGAAATAAAAAGGAAAAAGAGTTTCATTTATAATCTTATTCTTTCTGTAAAGCAGTAGGACTATTCAGGAGTGTTAGATACGTGATAAATGAACCTCCTTTTCCTTAAAAAGATGCCAGAAGTGCAGAGGCAGTGAAATTTCTGGATTATCTCATTAGCTATCAGAGGAAGTTCACCCCAAAGAATTGGATGCCAATGTACTTTAAATGTCAACCATGCACACCATCCAACAAAACCCTTTGGACAATAAGGAAATAAAAGACAATGTAAATTATAAAACACAAAATAATTAAACATAATTAAAAACTTGTAGCAGGTACACAAATGGAGATGAAGTTAACTAGGAACGTAACAATTACACAGAATATATGACCCTCTTAAATCCTCAGGGAGGCTCTATTTATGTCTATTTCATTAGTGAATTCCTGTTACAATGCTGAGGCTCAGCCCACAGGAAAGAGAATGATGCCTGGCTCCCAGTGGTTAATTTTTTATTTTAAAGTCACAGTGTATTTAAAGTACAATATGGAAGTCTAAGAGCTTTTAGAGTACCAATAATTAACTTAAAATATTGCTCCAAATTGAGGTCTAGAAGCACAAGCCTGAAAATGAACAAACGAGTGCATAAAGAGTTCGGGTAATTGCACATCTCAATTTGAGCCCTCAGAATGAAGGCACCAATAGGTAACATATGCCCACCTGCAGCCAGACATTAGCTAGCATTAAATGTGCCATCATGGGACATAATAAGGTGGAGTGAATGAGAGCTCAGACTTTCACATGGTTCAAATTCTGCATAAACTAGAATATTAACAGCACTTCTATCATTGGGTGGTTAAGAAGATTAAGTGAGATAATGCAGATAGGCGCTTAGCTGAGTGCCCAGTAAATTCAGATATATAGATACTAGAAATGCTAGAGAAATTCCTAACTTCTGTTACTAGGATAACCATTCATGCTACCCCCAGCCTTAATGTTTAAAAGGTTGGCCATATATAGCTTCAGTTCTTTGAGTGTCTGAGTAGGAGGGCTTTGAATAAATCAGGCAGATAGGCAGATAGACTAATGTAGATAGATGGATGCAGATAGATATAACTATACAACTTCAACTGTAACAAGCTGAAAGTATAATGGAGATAATATTTATTCCTTTCTGTACCTTCAGGAACCACCCCCCACCCCCAGACATGAGAATCTATACCATTTTTAATGACCACTGGACAACACAGCTCAGCTATCTTCACTTACCTATTTCAAAGTCCTAAAATCATTGTGTGGCTAACTTTTTTATCTGAAGTCTTCTTCTGCACTGCTCTAGACCCATAACACTGTACTGCCCTGGGGGAATAATTTGAAGGGCATTCTATAAGAAAATCATTTTGAATTAAACAATGCAGTGGCTTCTTTCTGCTGTTCACCTCCAGCCTTCCTCCAGCCTCCCATGTCCCTTCTCAAGATCTTTGGATTCCCAATAGTCTCCCAATGTTTGGAATTTTCTGGTTTGGGCTCCCCAGCATTCACAATGGAGATCATGATTTTACACCACACACACACACACACACACACACACACACACTCTGAATCTTTTCACACATTTAAATAGTGTATTTTTATACATTGTATATATTTTACACATGTATATAGATGCAGTGTATCTTTATTCTGTATGAATTTATGCATTTTTTTACAATACATCTTCATGTATTCTATCTCACATATATACATTGTATCTTTATGCATTGTATCTCAATATATATTTATATATACATAATGTATCTTTATTCATTGTGTACATCTTTACACATTCACAAATACACAATGCTTCTTTTTACCTGATTACTAACTCTTAAAGATTGGAATAGGAACCTTGGAGATTTAAAGCTACCCTCTCATTTTCTCCCTAGCTCTGATCTACCTCACCATCAGAGGAGAAAGGAAGGAGTGCCGAATGAAGCAGAGTTAAGTATTGCATATGCCTGCAAATGCCAGTTTTGTGATTTTCTCTGCAAACACGTTATTATCTAGACAAACAAGGAAAGATCCTTTGTCCCTGCTCAGTGGTTTTCAAACTTGAGCGTGCATGACCACCTTGGGGAAGACACTGGAAAACAGATTGCAGGGCCAGCCCAGAGTTTCTGATCCAGATCTGGGCTGGGACCTGAGAATTTGCATTTTTAACAGGTGAGCTGGTGCTATTGGCCAGGTACTTCATTTGAGTAGACAATCCTCTTCACATCCCCAAAGATTCACAGATGGGCAAATGGGAAGGTTATCTTGAAGCTTGAGACCTGGACAGGAGCAGCAACAGATTCAAGCCACTGATGAAACAGGCAGGGAACAGTTTGTTCATTCTCACCTGGGAATGAACTTTTCTCCCCCATGTAATCAGTGACTTTTAGGTCAGAGCTGCCACAGACCCATTTAGTTACAAGAAAATTCAATAAATAGCACCTCTCAGAAGCACTTTCAATGCCTGCTTTTAAGGAAGAAAAGAAAAAAAAAGGCTTCATGCCCCAGGATGAATGAAATCTCTAGAGACTCAAAAGGTAATGCTGCTTTCATGTTAGATCTCTCAGGCATCCAAGAACTGCAATTCCTCTTAGAAATTCTAAAGGAAAATCTCAATTAAAAAAGAAAAAAGAAAAGGGGGGTCTTATGGTATTTCTACAACTCTGGTTATAAAAAATGTAGTCCCAATATGTGTATCACCACCCCAATTTTTCGAGTTCTAAAATCATTGTTATTTATGTACAATCATAATATAGCATCCTCTAAGAGAGAATACTTTTAGGGAGTTTTGGGGTTTGGGCACTGTAAAAAAAAAGTTAACATGGGTAGAACTTGTTGAGGAACCTGGTTGCACTTTAAGGGAAGCTCTGGAGTGGCCTTGACCCATCCACAGCTAAATTCAATTAGTCTGATATTACTTGATAGTTTTTAAAAGATGCTCCCAGGTGATTCTAATATGCAGCAGGTGTTAGGAAACATTATTGCTAATTGAGTGTTCCCACAAAGAGCTGTTTGGTGACACCTCTATTTAGTCAAAGGTTTATTATAATCTCACAAATTATTTTTCTATTCCACGTACTGAAAGTTAAATAACTTCTTACATTTGTAGCCAACCAAATATTTCCTTGTAAGATCATATTTTACTCTTATGAGAATCAGAGCCTGGGTACCAATTATTAAGCTCATTTTTCAGACTGAGAAATGAAGGTAAAGAGAAAGGCCTCATCTAACAAAACTGGGACTTGAACTTCTGTCTCCCAGAGCTACACTCAGGCCCCTTTATAAGGCATCATGACATATGCTCTTGAGAGCTGCAAGAATATGCAGAGCATGGCTGTTTCTCTACAGTAGTTAACTTTGAGGAGGAGGCACACCTTGACTGGACATCTGGCTTCTGGGTTTCTGGGTGTTACAGGGCAGAGGCCTGCCACAAAACTGAGGCAGCCTCAGGGGCCCCCTCTTCAAACCCCGATTCTTGCAATCATGCCAGGAAGATTTCAGACAAGTTGCTCAGTGTAATAGCCATTAGTTCATTAGAAGGGATAAGAAAAGGGAAAGGGAGACATTCTCAAGGGAGAGAGTGGGTCCTCTCAGAGAGAAGGAGGATGGCATGCCCCTCCTGCTCTCCAGTTTTATTGGGGGTCCCAGAGAAGTCCCACCCAGGTTCACTTTTTGACTTTTGACTAACAGGAGGAGGATGACATCAGACTTTTTGAGTCATCACTACACATGACAACTCTAGGTCACTTTGGCCCATGCGGACTCATTCTAATTGGAACCTGTTCTTACAGATTTTATGGTTAGGGGGAATTATCCTTATCTCCCTGAGTTCTGGGATCTAGACTGTGTAAGGGTCACAAAAGCTCCCCTCTTCAGGGTAACTTGTGTTCTTCTTATCAACATTTCAGTCTTTGCAACATTGCAGATAATAGGTTGTTTGTGGAGAAATCTAAATAAGCCAGGCAGGGCTGCAGGTAAATTGCTTTTTAGAAAGAGAAAGAGAAAGGAAAGAAAGGAAGAAAGGAAGAAAGGAAGGAAGGAAGGAAGGAAGGAAGGAAGGAAGGAGGGAGGGAGGGAGAGAGAGAGAGAAAGAAAGGAGAGAGAAAGAAAGAAAGAAAGAAAGAAAGAAAGAAAGAAAGAAAGAAAGAAAGAGAGAGAAGGAAAGAAAGAGGGGGGGGCGAGAGAAAGAAAGAAAGAGAAAGGAAGGGAGGGAGGGAGGGAGGGAGGGAGGAAGAGGAAGGAAGGAAGGAAAAAAAAGAAAGTAAGTAAGTAAGTGAGGGTCATCATAGGGGGTCCAAATTATAGAATTATTCCCTTAACCTATGTTCCCACCACTTGCATCTCTCTGTTCCCTATCACTGGAGACTGACAAAAGGAGCCTAAACACCAGGAAACATGATCCCAGAATTTCCAGAGGCTTCAGAACACAACTGACTCAGAACTGGTCAAATATGTTCTGGGCTAGACTGGCGAATCCCCAACACTAAGGCCTACAGGCCCTATGGATAAGGAGCAGGACATCTGCAAACACAACAGTGTCAAGTCCACAGAGTAGAGCCACTCTGCTTGGTCACCTCTTCAAGGATCAGATATTTTGCTACACATATCCCAAGCATAGATTTTTCTTAAATGTCCCCTAATATTTGTAATTTTCAAGATTATAGAAACCCTCCCCCAAAGGTACCCAAACTTCACCTCAACTAATAATTCCATTTATTTTCTAAGCTTCACATTTACATTGATTTTCATCTATATTAGTCCTATACATCTCAAGTTAATTAGAGTGTTTTTGAATGTGTAGAGTTCTTTATTCCTAAATCTTATTCAGACATTGCTTCTGGTTTCTTTGAATTCACAAAGCTCTGATAATCTAATTTGGGGAAAACACTACAAAGAGCATCCTAACTCCTTTTTTTCTGAGCAAATTATTCAGATGAAAGAGATCTTTAAAAACATGTATATGCATTTTATCTTACTTTAAGTCAGCTATAAATTAATAAAACCAGTTAATTCTCTGGATAAACATCTAATGCAATCACATTACCTACACTAACAGAATGACCACAGATTTGTATAAAGAAATACAGGTAGCTTTGATACATCTCCAAGAAATATCCTAAGAGCAGAAACTCTGCAGAAACAGCTTTCATTATGAGGGAGGTGGGCAAAGGACACTCCCAGGCTTCTTTTGGCTTCAAGCCACTATTGAGTTATCTTCAAGAGAACTTAATGTTCTGCACCATCCCCCTCCCCAAAGCTCTGCGATCTGCTTTCTCCAAAAGCAGCAGAGTTATTATCAGCTACTTATAAAAAGCAAAAAGAATTGGCTCTTGATTACCATAAACTATCCACGACAACTAGGATCATTACCTACAATAAGTTATTAAGAAAGTTCCTATGAATGAATGAATTCATTTGCGGTCACTGTAAAAAGTAGCCTTTTCAGAAAATTGATTCATTATTAAATAAGCATAATTTGGGTTTAAATATTTATGATAGCTTCCTTTAACCCTTCAAAAGAGGGAATAAAGGGAAATCTCAACTACTGCAGGCAGCCAGAGAAATCAGCTACCAATTCAAGGATAAAAGAAACCCTCTGACACACTGCCACCTAGTGGACACTGTCCAAAATTGACAAGCCTAGGACAACAACAGGCTAAAAACAATAGAGAAGAGGAAGTTTCTGAATGTTAAAAAATCTTTTCATTGTGGTATCTTTCTATCTGGACTGCATAACTTTTCATCTTTTCTGTCAGAGTGTATTTGAACAGACAGGAAAACAACTGACATGATTTTTTTTTCTTTTAAATCTCAACTTTCACTTAACTCACAGAAAAAAATGTTGGGATTTCACAATTTCTCCTCCATGAAACAAAGTACACAAAAGATCAATGTGATTGTGTAACTGTGGTCTCCAGTGCTGCCTCTCTTCAACTCTTCTTGAACTCAACATCCAAGAAACACAATTCCCATGAGTGTGATAGCAAAACTTACTCCAGTCTGTTAGGACCGGGCTCTCTTCAGAACCTTGAACATCTTTTAATATATTTTTAGGATCTCTTGCCAAACACAGGGAGGAAGGAGACATCCCAAAGCTGGCTCCATCTTGATTAAGTCAGACCCCCTTAGGGGAGGCTGTACTCTATAAGAATAAATATAAACACTTATGAGTACTTTTAAGTCCTTGGAGTAGTTATGGGAATTTTGCTCCAGATAATGTAAACATTTACAACAAATACTAAGTCTGCTTTACAAACTCATCTGAATAACTGCCCCAAACAGGACTTTGGCAACATTTCAATTCAGGAGTGAATGTTATTAAATTGGTCTTAAGTTTGTTTGACTGCATTTTTTTTTCATCCTATCAAATAATATAAACAGATTTCAGTTCCAACTGCAGACATTCCCAGGTGCAAAGACTCCCTGAAAAGGTCAAGTTTCTGGAGTTTGGGCTTATGGAACTAAAACCCCACCTGTGCAATGTGATGTAAATTCTGTGTTCCATGTTCTGTGTGGTACCTGTCAATCAGAGCACAGAAGCAGCAATTTGTACAGCCAGATGCTTTGGAAACCACTGGTTCCAGCCCTACCTGGGGGTCTCAGGTGGCTGCTTCCCTCTGCAGTACCAGTAGCAGCTGCAGGGACATCTGGCTGGTTGAACAAGGATTTAACACCCCGTTTGCCAGATATAATGCAGGGTTCATACACTTGTTAACATATGTAATGCATTCATTTTAATATCTTAATGATACCCTTCATGTAATTCTTCTCCAACCTAGTTACAAGAATAGTGCATTCATCAGCAAGTTAGCACATGAATACCACACATGGGTTGTTTCTGAAAATGAATAGCCAGCTTCCTATTCCGGCAGAGGAGTCCTGCAGTCTTCCACCTTGTAAGTAACTCAGAAATTCATCCCCTCCTCTCCAGCTACCACTGCTTTCCAGCTTCAACTTTTAATCACTTCTCAAATTACAATAACAGCCTCCTACCTCCTTGCCCTGTCTCCTGCCCTCCTCACACTGATCCATTGCTATTGGAATGAGCATCCTAAAGTACAAGTGGAAGCAAGTCCCTTCTCTTCTTCAGATCCTCCAGGAACAGTTTGCACAATTCAGGAATAAGTCCACATCCCTTACTGGGGCTTATGAGGCTCCGAATGATTGAGCCTGTGTGATATTGTGATATTTTATGTATATATCTCATTGGTTTTCATCCCAGGTTCCTAGCACATAGCTCCTAAAATTATTGGAATTTCCTGAAGGGTAAGAATAATGGAAGCATCTTTTGTTATTTATAAGCATCTTCTAATCATACCTGAATTTAGGCTAATGAGGGGACTCTTGCAGAAACCAACCATAGGGTTAGAGGATTGGAGTTTTAGCCCCACACTCTGACCTCCAGGGAGGGACAGGTGCTGGAGATTAAGTTCAATCACAAATAGCCAATGATTTAATCAATCATGCCTACATACCATACCCTCCACAAAAATACTATGTAATAGGATTATGTTCTTTACAATAAATTGGTAATAGTAAATAAAGTGCTTCCCTGGAATCTGTAAACTATAAGCTCAAGGAATCTATAAGCTCAAGTAAATTACTATACCTGATTAGAGGGTACAGTACCTGAAAACCCCAACCCCCCCCCTCCCACACACACACACATACACATTTGCAACTGGTTGGTCAGAAGCATAGTAACAACCAGTCTCAGTTGTGGTGGCAAAGGCCTATAATCCCAGCAACTATGGAGGCTGAGGTTGGATCACAAGTTTGAGACTAGCCTAAGCAACTTAATAAGACTCTCAGCAATTTAGTGAGACCCTGCCTCAAAATAAAAAGGACTGGGGTTGTACCTCACTGGTAAAGTGTTCCTGGGTTCAATTCCCAGTACCAAGGAGAAGAGGGAGTTGGAGGAGGAGGAGGAAGAGCAGCAGCAGCACAGGTAATAACCTGGGATTTGCCACTGGGGTCATAATTGAGTTATAGAACACACAGTTATTTTTTACAGAATTAGAAAATTAGAAATTTTTAATTAGAAAATTAAAAATTAAGATGAGGAAAAACCTCCAACATTTAGTGTCAAGAGTGTTGTTCATCCTGGTTATGACTCCAGGCTCACATGCATTCCTCCCCTGCACCATCACCCCCAAGGACTCTCTGGGACGCCATGGGTTCCAGCCTCCTGGAACTACTGACAGTTCTACCTGTGAGAACCCTGGCTTCCGTTCATGCAGACCTTCACACGCTGCTGTCATCACCAGCTGCCATCTTGGTTTACAAAGCACAGAAAGAGCAGCCACCACATGAGGGGCAGCCACTAAAGAGACAGGACTTGGAATCTCTATCTCAGCTTTCCTCCCTTACCCTAAAACTCATACTGACCTTTTAATCCACAGGGCCTGGGTGGGGGGTATGATGTATGACCTAGAAAGAGCAGGTGACCCCCCCAGGTCCTTATGAAGTCAGTGGACACAATTCAAAAACATCCTGAAGCAAAGAACTTTTAAGAGGGGAATTGAGGAGTGAGCTGCCTAAATACAAGCACACCGCAAACTGCTTCTAACCCGTTTCCTTAGAACACAGCCCAGAAGATATCGGGAAGTGGGGAGCCAGGAGCATTGCAGGAAGGAATCAGGGATATGAGGTGGGTGAGGGCTCCAGCAGCCCAGGAAGAAGAGGGGAGGGGAGAAGGTACATGGGGTATAGACCCGACTAATCCTGAAGGTAAGAAACATCTCTGACTTAAATTTATAACTTTTACTAATCCCTAAAATTCTTTACTTTTCAATATAAAACTACCGACTATAAAAAAAATTCTCCCAAAGCCAATAGCTCAACACAGATTCTACACACCCTCTTAATCTCTCCACCTCCTACCTGATCAGCCACTACCATCCCACAGCTGTCTATGAAAGTTCTCAGTGAAGAACTTGACCAAGATATGGGTTGAGCTCCTCCCCAGCCCAAATACAATCACAGGATATCATTTCTGCCAAAAGAAGAGTAGAAGAGACACATCTTCACAAACAGCTAATGAACCCCAGCCACTGGAGGGCTGAGGAATAGCGTGTCCTTGTTTTCATAAAGCAGAGCGATGCTTTTCCTGGCAGGGCGATGGGTATGCTGGGAATAGAAAATTAGTTTTTATTGTTTAACCTTCATGGTTTAAATGAGGAAGCTTCTGCTACAGTTAAAGGTCCCCTTGGGTATTCATAAAGGAGCCATATGACAGCAATATTAGTCTTCATAAAGAGCCCAATTTTAAAATGTCTGACACCATGCTACTCGTTAAAAAAGTTTAATCAAGGGGTTTGGCAGAGTAACTGCAATGTGGCATCTTGGGCTAACTGAGCTATTTACCACGTCTCTGCTTTTCTTTGCCAATCGAAAAATAATAACACCACTCTTACCTTGGCAGTGCTTTCTACACTTAGAAAGCTTTCTCTCCTTTGACAAAAAAGGCTTATTCTCACACACTCTCCCCCCAAAAGTGTTTCTCACTGCTAGGAAGCAAAATCAAAGAAAGGGGTGCAGAGAAGCTGGGCCACCCATGAGAGACAGGTGAGACCAGGAAGGGAAGTGGCCATGGCCACCAGGGAAGAACAGCTCCAGTCTCAAAGTCCCTAACGTGTAGAAGCCACAAGGAGGGAGGTAACTTCCCTCTCAAAGAAGCAGGACAACATAGTACTTGGGAGTGACTTCCAGCCCTCCATGAATCTTATGATTTACAATGCGGCTATCTTATAATAATAGTAAGCAGTTAGATACCCAATGATACCTACAGCAGGCGTGGATATAGAATATTCATTCATTAAATTTATTCTTTAAACTTTCATTCGGCATCTACTACATGCCTGCCACTGGGGACACAAATGAAACATTACAGGATCCCTGTCCTTGGAATGCTCACATTTGGGTGAGGCAGAGCAATCCCAGTTCACATGGTTAGTGAAGCCCCAGAGGTGCTCAGGAGGGGCTACTGAACCACAGGCAGGCGGGCAGGTATCAGTGGGAGCCTCATGTGGAAAATAATGCCTAAGTTGAGGGACAGGTAGAGAGATGATTACACAAAAAAGGGCCCCTGGGTTTGATCCCTGGTACCAAAAAAGGAGGGCGGGTAGAGAGCTGGAATGGAATTTAAAGACCAGGTTCAGGGCCCCTAGTTCATTCATACATCCATTCAAAAAAGTTTGGTGATGGCTGCAAGAGGTCAGCCTCCTGTGGGTCATAAGAATACTGTGGTCCAAGGACAGATACTCTCTTTATCCTTGCCCTGTTTAGGAGCCTAGCAGAGAGGTGGAGAGGTAAAAGAATGCAGCCAGGTGAGAGAAGGTCAAGCACTTTAGTATGATGGGGGCATTGAGTGCGAGTTGAGGTGCAGCTGATGAGATGGAGCAATCAACGTAATGAGCCTGGGGCGGCAGAGGTCAGACAAGGGTTTTCAGAGCATGGAAGACACATGGTACCTGCTCAGCAGCTCAGATTTTTATCCTGACTATAGGGATCCACTGAAGGGTATTTTAACCAGGAAAGTAAGTGATATGTTCAGAAGCATTTTAGAAGTCACTCGGCTGTAGAGAGGGTGGACTAAGGCAATGAGGACGTAGACAGGGAGGTTATTTGCAATGATCCAGGCAAGAAATAATAATGGCCTGTATTTATGTGACCATAATAGTGAACAGAGTAGAGAGAAGAACAGGAATGCTGTGTAAGGAGGTAGAATTCACAGGATGAGGGGGAAAAGACTTAGTGGGTAAAAGCATAAGACCACCTTCTGGCTCCTGGTCTGGGTGATGGAGATGACAGTTAAGTCCCTCACCATGGAATGGTGGAGCAGATGAGCAGCAGCTATGGGCATGAAGACAAGGGCTCCAATTCACCAAAACGTTGATGAGCATGAGGTTTTGAGGTTATAATTAGTATTTTCACTACTGCCACGCCTTCCCCCAACCCCTAGTATTCTCAGAGGTAAAAGACTGTGGGCTAGGGTCGCACCCCAGAAAGTTCCACGAGAATGGAACTTTCCCAGAATGGAACCTTAGACTTCAAAAAGTTCCAGTAAGCATTATTCATCTGATCATCTCAGACACAGACGGCTGCCTGCAACTTCCAAGGCCACCTTCCCCATACCGTGCAGCTTCGGTTCAAGTTCCCAGCTGTCGCTTCATTCACAGATGACTTGTCTGTCCAGTGACTCTCACCTCTCCATTAGGATGCTTGGAAGAAGTGACAGGAGCACCCCCAACCCACCAAATCATAATCTCCAGTGATGGATTCAGGAGCTCTTTTATATTATTATTATTATTATTATTATTATTATTATTATTATTATTATTAACATGGGCCTCAAGTACGTCTTAAGATCCAGCAAGCTGGGAAGCCGTGCTCTGGAACACTGCTTTTTCCCTGATTGCAGAGGCTTTCCCTCTCCTAGGATGAACCATGCCTGGCAAAACCATCCAATCTGTCCCTCGCCTGTGAAGGACTCCCATTTACTTCTAGAATCAGCCCAAGATCTCAAGCCACATAATGAATGCTCCTCTTCCATGAATATCGTTCCAGTTCCCTGTTTCTTTAAAGATGTCTACCTGGAATATCTTTTCTTCTCCCCTGGGGTATATATAGCACAAACATAAGCAGATCTCTGATAATGTCACTACCAGTTATTTCCCTCTTGCAAACCTCCTACCTCCTGCCTTCTTCCCTGGGTCTCCCCTGAGATTGAACACACTGCCAAAAGCCTATTGTTGGGCAAAAGGCAGTAGATGGCTTTGGTTTTATAGGAAAACTCTGTGGGTCTGACTTCAAATTTCCCATAAAGACAGCTTTTATAAATGCTAAATATGATTGGGGTTTAACTGCAGTTCCCAAAACTGTATGGCAAAGAGAGATGAAATCCTATTGGAAAACCACTACATGACTAACATCTTGATTTGGGAACATCAGTGCCCCAAAACTCAAGTTTCCCTGTGGGTTTATGAGAAAATTTCTTGGGCACATACTCTTATATACAAAAGGAAAGAGACGATGAATATGGTTTAATTTTTCCCCGTCTTTTTGTTAACCAAAAAGCAAATGAGAAATAATGGCTACAAAACAAGCCTACGAATTACAATTTTACAAGCAGATACAACCTATTTAAATTTTAATTGATTTCTTATTTACTTTGGTTTAAAATTAAGAATGGCTTCTTAAAATAATCAACACTGAAATTCTAAGGGATCCACTTTACATATGGAGAAAACACAATCACCTCATCTGATGAACTTTTTGGTTTTAAATTAATGCCCTTGAATTCACAAAACCTAGCAAAAACCATTCAAGTGACATCAAGGTTTATTCAACATCACAAATGCATATAACTAAATGGATCCATAAAACATCCTCAAAGAGATAAATGCCATCAAATTTTCAAAATTTCTTCCTCTTGCAATCTAAACAATTCTAAGGTAGTTTAACCTTTAGAAAATAAAATCTTGCTGGGCACAGTGGTGGCACACCTGTAATCCTAGCAGCTCAGGAGGCTGAGGCAGGAGGATCACAAGTTCAAGGCCAGCCTCAACATCTTAAGCAAGGCCCTAAGCAACTTAGCGAGATCCTGTCTCAAAATTTTTTAAAAAAAGTTTTTTAAAAAGGGCTGGGGATGTGGCTCAGTGGTTGAGTGCCCCTGAGTTAAATCCCCAGTACCAAAAGAAAATCTTAACCATGGGAACTTTTCATAGACCTCTGTATTCAGAGTTAACTCAACAATGTTGTCCAGACTCCTCTGCAGCAATGTGTGCTCTTATGAGTAACCTCCAGCCAACAGGATGCTATTAGTAGTAACATCTCAACTCCCAGCTAGCACCCTCACTTTTTCTTTAATCCCTTCCCTGTCTAGAAATGACAGCAAATGGAAACATAAATCTGGACACAAAATGAAGGGATATATTGAGGATGGAGAGGCATCCCTACTAACCCTGGGTGGCTCACCTCTGGATTCTTCAGGGGATAATGTGCATTGACATTTGGAATCCTGAAGGAGATGAGGCCAAATATATACTGATTCCCCCAGGAATCAAGAAAGAATTCTAGGTAAGAATGACTTGTTCAATAACTAACCTCTCCAGTCATTCTCCAGTAAGTCGTTAGAGGTTCAGAGGCTTACATTCTGGGAAATGCCAAAGAGATGACCAATTGGTAGTCATTATCATCATTGGCTTTTCATATTCTGGAGTGCAGTCACAAAGTTTGATAAAACCCTACTTATATAAGAAGCCAGAGTCAAGTTTTTAGTTCCCATTGTAGGCCTCCCTCTACACTGTGAGCAGGCCAAGGAGAGGTGAGCAGACCTGAGAAGAATGTGGCTGAAGTGAGAAGTCCAGCTGGAGACAGTGTCTAGCAAAAATTAACCTGTGTTATGATTGGATGAAGCATTATTGCCTTGCCCTATGATATTCCTATTATCAGTTTCAGCTCTGATGGAGATCAGATAAGAACCTGGTTTATAACATTCTTGAATGCCTTTATGAGTTGATGAGTTGGTGAACATCCTGCTTCATTCAAAAAGAGTTCAATGAATCATCCATCACCTTAAGAAAGGGGTTCTTTTTAAGTTCATTCCTGAAAATAAATTTAGTACAATATATCCAAATGTGTGCAAATTGACTATAGTCCTTGTCCTGATGGATCTTGAAGTTTTGTTCCATAGTCACTAGGATGATTTAACTCTACAAGAGAAAATATTTTAATGCTCCCAAATGTACACATATATTTACTTAAAATATTAAGTAAAACACTCCTGGATATTATGCACATCACAAAATCCATCTTTTAAAAGCTAATACTAAATAATAAATATACTGATAAGTGCTCTTGCTTCCTCTCTTCCTCCTAGGAGATAATCTTGAATCCATTGGACATCTCACTTTGGAGAACAAGATGATTTTTGTCATCTGTATATTGATCTTCTACATATAATTCTTTCGAATATCTTTCCAAGTAAGTTTCAGAGTTTTTTAAAAACAAGTAGCCAATGTGCAATCAACGACCTGGAACAGTAAAGTCAGGCAGAGTCAGGGCCTCACCCTGAGGGCACAGAATGTATAGTTAGCACATAAACAGATGGCTCTCCACTGAGACTGGCCAGGAGGTAGGAGGACAGAGTGCCCTCCCTCCCACGCAGGGCAGTACTCATCAAGGCCTGAGCTCACCACTCTCCCCACCCCCAGCCTGACTAGCAAAGGCCAAGGAGGCTGCCAAAACTGAAAACAAGAATCACTTTACAAATCAGACACCATTATTTACACCACTGTTTTCTTTATTGTCATAGACTGTTATGACAGACTTTATAAACTGTGGTTGGTAGAATTGGATCACTGAGATGCTCTCAGAGCTCTGTGTTTAATGGGGGGGAAAGCCAAGAAAACCTAGCCACAAACAAAAAAAGAGAGAAAAAAACTGCATTACTTGTCTGACCAAAGACAGGCTGGGTAAACACCACTTTTTGCACACATATAATGTGATATTGTGCTTATGTCTGGTATTTGTTACCACTGGATGGGTTGATCTCTCAATAATGATTGCAGCCACACATGTAATTGTGCTTTATGGGTTCACTTGATATCTATGTTAGAACTAAAAGTAAGTTACAAACCTACTAATGCATGCCTAATACATCATCCTATTTTTTATTTTTATTTTGTAGTTGTATATGGACAGCATGCTTTTATTTTATTTGCTTCATCTTTATGTGGTGCTAAAGTTCGATCCCACTGCCTTGCACATGCTAGGCAAGCGCTCTACCACTGAGCCTCAGGCCCAGCCCACATCATCCTATTTTTAACAGTGGCAAGAGAAATAAGAAATCTGATTATATTGGCAAGTTGTACAGAATGTCATATTAACCAATAATCTTCATCAAAGAATAATACATTTGACATATCATTAATTTGGCTAAGATAAAAGAAAAGTAAATCCTTGGATATACATAAGAAAAGGTGTGGCATCGTGCCTAGGGCAGCATGTATACTTAGCAGATGCTGATTGATTCTAATGATAAGATATGGATATCACTCATCTCCCTGGTCTAGGGAAAAGAAATGGTATCTTATATCCAGTACACATTGGTTTATTATAATTGGCACATTATGCCAATACACATCAGTATATTATAGCAGTTCTTTGTTTTTAAAATGATTACTGTGTATATTATTATCTGTGTGAAAAAGTTAAAATCCTACGGCACGACAAAAACAAATGTGAAATAAATAGAATAAAGTTCTACTCATCCTGTTAGCCATAATAACCTATTACTATAATTAAACCTATTACTATAATTAAAATGATAACAAAAGAAGTTGATTATTTTTGCCTGCCCAAAAATATTTGTCCTTATGATTTTTCAGGCACTGAATCTCTCATAATTAATGTTCCTCATTTGGAATACGGGAACGTATCTCTAAAAGGCTCCCAAAATAGTCAAAATTCTGCCATTTTTGCTTGTCAACACCTTTAAGTACAAATTGGCTTTTTATACTATCTAAGCAGTCACTCAGAAATCTTGAAGGAAATGGATAAGTTCTGATGGGGCAGGTAGTGAAAGAAAATTCTATAAACAACAGAGAGTGTTGGAGGGCCATTGGATCTGGATTTGCTTTCCCTTGAGACATGATGGAAGGCTATAATTTTTTTTAAAGTACACAAATTGTTCCAATCCCATTTTTTAATATCTAAACTATGTTCACTTATGTAATATGATTATATATTAAATTATATATACACCTACACCCACATATAGAGACACACACAATAAGATCTACTTGAAGTTGTTCTTCTTTGTGGATTTGTCTCCTATCCTTTGTCCAAGTTATACTGCAATAATTATTATGCCTGTACATGATTATATCTGTAAATTATCTGATTCTATTTTAAATGCCTCGTTAGAGTTTTCTAGTTTTGTTCCTATAGGACTTTTACATTTCTTGTTAAATTTATTCTTAGGGCATTTTTTTTGCAAATTATATATGGAATCTCTCATTCATATTTTCTAATTATTGTTGTAAAATGGGACAACTAGTGATTATTACTTATTTATTCTTATAAACAGATTTGTTTTGTTTTGCCTGTAGCCTTTCAGTTACATTTGAATTTTCCTAAGTACATAATCATGCCACATGCAAATTATGCCTTCTCCTCTTCTCTCTGTATTTTTCTTATTTCACTATTTGGTGTAATTACATTTTATAGCACCTCCAGAAACAATGTTAAATAATGTGGGGACAGTGGGCCTCTTTTTTGTGTTCCTTACTTTAAGAAAAATACTCTTAATTTTAATCCTTAGCTAACTTGCAGTTTGAGATATTTATGAAACATCAAGAAACCATCTAATTATATTTTATGATGGATTTTAAACATCAGGAATAGATGCAAAATGTTTTCAGTCACTTCTCAGGCTCTAGGAAATAACACGTTTTTCTTCTCTGACCTGTTGTTAAGATGCATTCTTGGATATTTATAGTAAATATTAATGGTTTCTACTCTTAATATTATTTATTTTCAAAATTTGTTGGCTGATCTTAAATAGTATTTCTTCCATAAGAAACTCAAAGGATACTTTTTAGGAATAAGGGCATCAAAGAAATTAAGTTTATCTCTTCGTTTTAAGGAGATAAAATATGAGTTGATATAAACAGAAAATTAAGACAAAATAATTTACCTAAACCCATTTTGGCGGGGGGCGGGCGGTACCAGGGATTGAACTCAGGGGCACTGAGCTACATCCCTAACCCTATTTTTTATTTTATTTAGAGACAAAGGTCTCTATGAGTTGCTTAGTGCTTCACTGTTGCTGAAGCTGGCTTTGAACTCGCAATCCTCCTGCCTCAGCTGCCCAAGCTGCTGGGATTACAGGCGTGCGCCACCACACCCAGCTACCTAACCAAAATTATTTGAACAGGGACTCAGCTCTAATTTCAAGATTATTCCTAGTACATGTAAATAGTTGTTTGTATATAGATTACCCAATATCTGAGAGAGAAGCTTCACAGGTGGAGTAAAAAATAAACTATTGACATGAAACAGAACAATAAAAATGAATAGATAAGCAGACTTGCTGTTGCTATAGCTCAAAAATTATAATGTAAGATCAAAAGAACAATGAATTTAAACCCACATTTTATACATCTATTGCAAAAAGCTAAGTGCTTACTAATTATAATGAAAAACTAATTTTCATAAGCAACATGCTTTCTTATACATATCAGAATATGTACTTTGATTCTAAGATACACATTTTTAACAGTATAATGTCTCTGAAATTAAGATGCAACTAGAACCTATGATGATCATGTTCAATTTTTTAAGCAACATCTTTTCTTTCTTAGTGACGCGTGAAATAATGAAGAAGCTGAAAATAGGTAGTGTCTTAAATTTGATAAAATCCAGCAAACTTCAACTCTCCATGGGTTACAGATGTTTACCTCTATTAGTTAGTTTTACCAAAAACAGCTTCATCTCCCTACCTCTACCTCTGATTGATAGATACACTCATAAAATATGCTATTACTCTATGTGGATTTTTTAAAAATAAACTAAAATTACATTTAGTTTAAATGGTTTTGAGGATTCCAGGATTTACTCTGAGATGATAAGAGATAATCCAGGCAGTTGCAAAATACAAGTTGGGATGTACAGATGGATGCATGAATGTATGCCGATGTGATGCAGAAAAGCAATGCACACTGTTTTTTGTTGTTATGTTTTTATTGTTTTGTTTTGTTTTACATAGAAGTCACTGTTTGGGTTCTACCTAGTTTTTGGTGGAGTCAGTAAATAAAACAATTCTAAGCTACAGAATTTTCAGGTTTTTTTTTTTTTCAGGAAATAAAATGGGCAGTTATTACAGTATTTCTCAATTGAAGCTGTTGGTGTAATAGAAGCCATTGTTCTTCTCTGTTCCCATCTCTCTTGTCGTCCATCTGTCCCAGAAAATGAGAAAACAGAATTTCCATCTCCGCTACCACATCGTTTTCTGCCGTGCATGTTCATCGTCTCACATGCATGACAACAAAGGCCCAGTTACAATTGCTTCTCCTCAGAGCCCTGGATTTCAGATGTGGAAGAGAGGATCCTACCATTTCAAAACCAAATGTACAGGAAATAGCTACCAGAAAGTCCTGTGATTCCGGGGAATAGTTTCTATCTTCGGGATTTCAAACAAGCAACCACAGGGCACCTTTGTGCTACTTCCAAGTATGAATTTAAATCCCTCCTCTTAAAAAAGAAAGGAAAGAAAAGAATTTTGCATGAATGTCTCTGGATGCCATAATTAACCACTACCAACTTTGAAAGAATTCTGCTAATCTCTTCAAAACATTCTCTTTAAGTTTTTTACAAATCACTAAAATAAAAAGAACAGAGTCAAAAGCACTTGGCAAGTTTTAATATTTGCTTAATTGTACAATCAGCAAGGGCCCTTATTAGCCTCAGTGAGGACTTACCTTTTGCACAGCTCCTTGAAAGGCCTGTTTAATTCTTCTACACGAATCAGGTATTAATTTTGTGTCTTCATTCTCCAAAGTTGCGTCTTGCAAATCTGCATTTTCATGGAGTCTCAAAATTCTATAAATGCAGTGAGTGCCATCTTCTGATAGTCTATTAGGATCCATCTGAGCAAAGAGAAAGTAAGGACATTAGAGAGGTTACTGTTAATTATTCAGCTGTTTAATAAAGTGTGACTCGAGAACAAAAAGGTTCATTCTTGCAAGAGTTTCTATGTCCCCAATGATTAACAGTTAATACAATTACCCTCCAGTTGATGAAAACATTGACTTCTAATTCATTTTGATGAGTAGCTAACTATCATCTACAACCAAAGTGAAGTTCCGTGGTAGATGTTCAATATCAAAAATGTGTGATTCAAAAGGAGCTTCTCAAGACTGTCTAATAACTGAAAGTCCTCAGAGGGAGGGCATCAAGGAAATCACCTGTGACCAGAACAGGTAGAAAACGTTTTGTCTCTAAGACATATGCAGCAGGCTAGATGGGATTTTGAAGCCCACTTGGCTATTCAAAGCATACATAAATCAGGGGAAATTAACATCATCTGTAACCCCCATGTCTTCCTGGTCTTTTGCCTTAATCAATGACTATTTTAATTATCCAAAGAGGGAAATCTATTTCCTATCTCTAAACCAAACCTGAAGCCATAAGTGTAATTTCTCTTTCAGTTGAAATTCTCATCAGTATTTCTCAAACTGGAGTAGTACATCTACAAGAGGGTGTTTGGAAATACACATGGGTGATATCTGGTGTCACATTAGGTGAGGAGGGCTGTATGAGCATCACCTTGCAACAAGGTATATACTGGGGAATGCTAAAATTCTTGTAATGTAAGGGATTGTGTCACCCACAATATTCCCTGGGTTCATTAGTTGATTACCTAGTTAAAACAGGTACCCAGCACAAGCACTTCTTTAAGCACTGTTATACATTGCCTGCCTCCTCCTGGCAGGCAAGCTTGCCAGTGGTTTCGGACAAGGGCTCTGGCAAGCTTTTGCAGTAGTTTCAATTGCCAAATAAAGGGTACTGAGAATTAGCCATAAATATTTTAATAATAATAGTTTAACTTATCCTTTCTTTTAAAAAATTCAAGGTACTTCACGTGCATTTGCTTATTAGTAGGTACAAACTAGACCCCAAAAATTTTTAAAAAGGAAGAACTATATAAGTTTACATTAACCAAAGTTCAGTCAGAATTAATACTAATTCATTCTTCCCATGATTTAACTAATTTTTTAAAAACTATTTGGAGATATGTGCAGATTTATTAACCAACCATCAGAAATGAAATGGAAAGTGTCCTATCCATACCTGAAATTCTCCAAAATGAAAAGATAGCCTTTTAAAAAAATATGCACTCACAAAGGCAAATTTTATTATTCCATTATTGCAAATATAAGGATGATCTATGATCAAGAAGTATCATCATAAAGCAAAACTATCTGCAAACTATATTTCTCATATTTTCCTTAGAATAATTAATATGAATCAGAATGTGTGTTTATAGAAGGACAGATCTCAATCACATCTGTTTTTTTTTTTTTAAGGCTTATGTTATGGTTTAGATATGAGGTATCCCCCCAGAAGCTCCTGTGTGAGACAATACAAGAACATTCAGAGGTGAAATGAATGGGTTACGAGAGCTTTAACCTCATCAGTGCATTAATCCACATGAATAGATTAACTAGGTGGCTAAAGGAGATGGGTCCCTGGGGGCATGCTGTAGAGGTATATATATTGTGTCCTTGTTAAGCAGAGTCTCTCTCTGCTTCCTAATTGTCATGTCCTGAGCAGTTTCCCTCTGACATGCCCTTCTGCCATGATGTTATGCCTCACCTCCAGCACAGAGCAATAGAGTTGGCCATCTATGGACTGAGACCTCTGAAACCATGAGTCCCAAATAAACTTTTCTTCCTCTAAAGTTGTCTTGTCAGGTCTTTTGGTCACAGCAGAAAGAAAAAAAAAAAGCTGACTAAAACAGCTCATTTATGCCGATAATATCCTACAAAATCAGAAAAGCTTGGGCAACCAATATGAAGGGTCACTGGGTTCAGACCTCAGAAAATAAAGCAGAATCATGCAAATTCTTCAGTTGGCTCAGCACCAGAAAAGTGTGGAGCTGAAGGAACAATGTGTCATTCATAGAGCAATGCCTGGGAACCCTACAGTTGGTTAAGCTTGAGTCTCGATGGCAAACTAATCTGTGTAACAGGAGCAGCAGTCACCCGTATTCTCAGTACTTTCTAAGTGGAGTTTGGAGCCCAGCAGCAGCATGGGCTTAATGGAAGCTTGTCAGAAATGCAGAATCTCAGGCTCCATTCTGGCACACTACCAGAGAATCAGCATTTTAACTCGATCCCTAGTGATTCTTACACATATTAAAGTTAGAGATGTGATGTCTGAAAATATCAAATATACAAATACATATAGATTTTATGCTCCTAAAATGACTCCAAATTTCCCTGGACTCTGGTTTTGAAATTAGCATCACTAATTAGTATGAAAAAATACAGACTCGTTAATAGTGGTTGATGATTTGATACAAATAAATAGAATGCAAAGATCTTCCCCTTTATCTCTTAAAAAATACCTGAGCCCAGATCCTACCCCCAACCCTGGGCCAATTTCATCAACAACCCTAAGAGTAGAGTCCAGCTGTTGAATCTTTTCCCCCAAGTACTTTGAAAATGCAGTTGAGATCCACTATTGGGAACTCAAGAATGTTTAAAATCTCAATTTTTTTCCCAAAAGAAATCATGATTGCATGGCATAATTAATTTTGATATACTCATTTATTTTATTTATTTAAGGACCACTTGTTGGAAATCATTTATAACCTACAACTAAATGTCTTTCTCCTTCCAGTGTACAAGAAAAAAGAGGTGAACAGAGGTTTGGGGCATATGAGATCAAGCACATACACAGGCTAACCTCTATGTGAAGGAAATGCAAAGCAGGGAGCAAGATTAGTGACAGACACAGCAAGCACTCATTGAATGACTGAAGGTATCTCCTACCCAACACCCTCTTTCTTGGCACACAGCAGTCTAGAGAGAGGATTTGAATGGCTGAAAACTTGTACTATTTTAGCTAGTCATTCAATTATATGCATTATATTATAAATTAAAAATGAACAAATGTGTAGTGTTGCAAATCACTGATGGCATCTTGAGTAAATTAAATATGCCAGGTACTATGCTAGTACTGCAAAAAGACAGTGAGCAAAATAGGCAGTCTCTATCTTCATTGAAATTACACTCAATTGAAGAACACAACAATTCCACAAAAGATCTGAGTAAACTGAGTTACAAATAAAGTCACTGTACCTAGGTATGTCTGAAAACACTAAATTTTCAATATCTGATTTTAAAAGGAGTTTTAAAATGCACTTATCAGATGAAGTAGTACCTATGAAATGAACTTTTTAAAATACAAACTTCTTTGAAACGTAATCATTTGTTGGGTTCAATGAGGCAGGATGCTTGACATTTGTTCTACTTTGTTATCTTTTTTTTTCCCCCAAACAGGCAAGCTAGCACATCTCCACATCAGATTTTCAGCGGGGAGGGCTGTCCTGGGTAAAAAACAGCCAGAGAAGTTGGTATGTGCATCTTGGGAGGTTAAAGGGAGGAGTTCAAAGGCCAAAGAGCTTGAGTTTTCTCCAACTTATCTTACAGCTAAACTCTAAACTTTAAATTGGTTATATGGATGTTTTAAAAATACACAAATATTACAAGTAACTTTTTAGAGAGATTTCTTTTCTTTGTAAACCAAAGTATGAATACTATGTGTTAAATATATAACACAAGCCACATGCTATTTTCTCTTTGGCAGAGTTGGTAGGGGAAAAGTCAATCTATACTGGATCTAGTACATATATTTTATAAAAGATAAGCTCAGCATAGACAATATGAAACAGTCAGGGGGACTAATTCGTTGTTAACTATTGAAACATGAACTGAGAATGGGGAACATTTTTTTAAGTCACTAATTTTTACACTATTCTGAGCATCCTTCTAAATGCATCTAAAGCTTAAAAACAATGCTTTTTTCCTCAAGAGTTTGCACAGCTTCCCCCCAACACCTTTATGCTAAAACAATAAAATTGGATTATTTTATCATTTTTAACTGTAATCTATGAACATGTTCCCTGATACTACGTGATGTCATTCTCTTAAGATAAATTCAGAAATCCCAAGTACTTGGTCTGCAGCTTTCAAAAAACTCCTGTCAACTGGCACCAAGTTCTAATTCAAAGGAACTGATAAAAGCAAAAATGTTGTCTGTGAAAACATTTTGTTTCTTAGAACTGTGAAAGATGACCTTCAAAATAAATAAAGGTGGAAAAAACTGTAATTCAACCTCTATTTACCCATAACCCAGCTACTACAATTACAACACATGGCCAATCTTATTTCATCTATAAGTAATCACTTCCCTACCACCCCATCAATTATTTTGAAACAAATTCCAGACATCAAAGCACTTCATTTGTAACTATTTCAAAAGGTATCTCTAAATGATTAGGATTTCTTTAGGAATCAAATGTAGATACTAAACTCAATAAAACGCAGAGATGGTGGTGTATTCATATGAACATATTACTTCTAATACCAGTTCTTTACTAAAGGAGATGACCTTTTTAAAATGCAGTACAGAACTGGGTGCAGAATAATAACTAAAATGTTTTGCATAAGTCTTAGAGAAACCCAATCTTCATGGCAGTTAGGGAAATAGTACTCAGAAATCTGATGACATTAAATTCTCCTAAAGAAAAACTTACAGCTAAGCTTACGAACTCACATGTGTGCTTTGGGAAAAGGTTTTGAATGTTTTGCTCTTATTCCTGTGCTATTCAGATGATGATAGGTAACCATCAGAACAGACCTCTCAGCCCACTCCACCACTGGAATTCCTTTGGGAAAGATGAACAACTGTAACAAGAGCTCAGCTGGTCACTGTTTCCTATAAGGCCAAGCCAATTTCCATGGTTCCTGCCAAGCTAAGCTGTCATGGTCCCTAGAATTCATCCATTGCCCACTGCTCTTTCTATGTTGAACATTCACTTTACTATTTCATCTGGAGAAATGCCATGTCCCTAAGGTGTCCCCTTAGAAAAGATAAGAGAAGAATGGGAAACATAAGAGAAATAGAGAAACACTGGACACGACATGGGGGAGGTGGGGGGCAGGAAAGGGGAAGGGGTATAGTAAAGATGGTTGATAAAAAATATATATAAATATATATATATATATATA